>CAMOHE010049536.1:0-17122 GCA_946598075.1 Artocarpus hirsutus
AAAAATTAAACTAAAGTTTGTGACTAAATATACATTAGTCACAATATTTTGGGACAATTACAAAAATTTCCCTTGAACCATATTACTTGTAGCACTTTGCCCCTGAGTTTTAAAATGTAACACCGCTCCTCTTGAAGTATAAACTGTTAATAAAAATAGTTCTTTTGTCAAAATTTTTAAAAAAATTGACAAATAATTTTAAAATTAAGGGTATTTTAGTAATCCTACTTATAAAATTAACCATAAAATTAAAACTATAATATAAAACAGTCTCTATTGACAATTAAAATAAAAATACAATTAAAACCATAGTACTAGAAGCATTCCCTATTTTTTAAAAAAAAAATTATTAATTTTTAACACTCAAAAAGTATTTTAAAATTTTCAAAGTTATAAATACAAACGAAAACTTCAAAGTGTGAAAGAAATTTTATTAATCCAATTTGAGTTTTTTTCTCTTTGAAACATTTGTATTACATTTTTTTATATTGAACAAATTTTTGTTATATTTTTTTTACTAGTATATATTACTTTTAAATTTCAAAATATTTTTTAGGTTTGAAAAAAAATAAAATTTTGAAAAGATTCAATATATTGGAAAAAGGATTCAAATGGTATTATTTTAATTGAATTTTTTGTTTTATGTTTAATAATCAAAAAATATTATTTTCATTATAGTTTTAATTTTTGTAGTTATTTTTCAGAGTAGATTACTAAAATACTTTCAATTTTAAAGTTATTTGTCAATTTTTTGCTAGAATTCTAACAGAAAGATCATTTTAGTTAACGACGTATACTTTAGAAGGAATAAATGTTATGTTTTGAAATTTGGGAGGAAGTGTTACAAGGGTTGTAATTCCGGGGGAGTTTTTGTAATTGATCCAATTTTGTTGTAACTAAAAGTTTAGCTAAAAAATAATAAAAGTCTAGTTTTTTATAGTGTATATAGTTACATAAATAGAGGTAATGGTTGTTTCCATGGGTTATAAATAGCATTGTTTCTTATATGATAGATGATCAGTATTAAGTATAGCTCAATCGGTCCTATCTTTGTCACGTTATCCATTAATAATATATCAAATCGCTCAACATTTTTTAAATACAAGGTGAGATTAAACTTACAACCTTTCTAAAAGTCCTACTCCTGTTTGATTGGGGGAAAGGAATAGAAGGAAAATGAATGAAACCTCATTCTATGTTTAGTTAGTTTTTGGAAAATGAGTAGTCATTCAAAATAGAATGACTTTTTCATTAAGTAGGTGAATCATCATTTCTTCCTCACATAAGAAGAATAACCATTCCAAGTTGTTTTTTTACTTTTCCATAATTCTACAATATTGATATATAAAATATTAGTGTTATAACATGAGAGTAATTTTTGTCGACATGAAAATATTCATATTGTATTTCATAGTTTCTTAAAATTACAATCAAACAAATGAATCAACTTTCTACAATAAACTTTTCTATTCTATTAACATTATCATTCATATTTCCATTTCTATTACCATTCTACCACTGCAACTAAAACTCTTGTACCACTAGACCAAACATAGCCTTAACATTTTTTCGTGAAATATAAAGAGATGTGAAATATTACAGAAAATTTTCATTTTTTTTGGCACGAATGGCGCGTGGCATTTTATTGTGCTAGTGCTCAAAGCTCAGATACAAAATTGGGACGTTGCCCTAGGGTTTTGCAAGTGAAGACAGAGTGTACTTGAATTATTACATATAAGAGGCCGTTTAAATTCTTTTTTGTTAGTGGATGCTGATAGAGAGAAAGCTTAGCAAGAAAGAAATTGAAACCTTGCAAAGTAAAATGATAGCTTTAGGCAGCCCACCTTACCACCTTCGAGCATACTGCCAAAAAAAAGCTAATTGTTTTAATTTGAGTTGCTTCGCGCAGGCACATAGTATTCTATAAAGAACTATTCAACGCACGCCATAAAATCTTGACATGCCTTTTTTCTAATAGTTTGTATTGGAGCACATTGAGTAAACGGCTTCTTTCCCTTTTTTTTTTCCTTTTTAAAGAAGGGTGAGAGTAACTTTTTAATTTGGTTTGGCTTGTGTAATGTTTTTAACATGCGCAACCTTTGATCCTAGTGTTATATACATACATAAATATACCCATATGTATTTATATATAGATTGAACTTTAGAAAATTAAAATTTCCGTGTTTACAACTACAATTTTGGCTAAGAACAAAGGGGAAATAGGTCCGGCAAAGAGAGAGAGAGAGAGAGCGGGAGAGAGAGAAAGAGAGAACGTTTTAATAGCACAATTATGTATATATAATTTGTAAATGATCAAACAGAGAAATGAGAAATTTTCCTTCTCACTTTGGTCTTGGGAGCTTAGCATATATATGCGGAACAAAAATATTTAAAATGCTCGTTTTAGTATGGTCACGGTAAACTTACATCAAGCATTATTTGTTCATGATTATGAATTAATATGGGGACGTCGATGCTAATAACGTTATATGTATTTCAACTTGTTTCTCTTTCCTTACGGAAAAAAAAGGAATAAACTATTAAATTTGTTCCTTTGAAAGGGCAAAAATTGATTTATCTGAGAAAGCTAGCTGGATTTAGGCATGTATATATATGTTATAAAGAAAGGAACCTTCCTAGCTAGATTACAAATTTGCAAATTCGTTATTTGAGATTTATGTGGTCTGTCAATATTCTTCATTTGTATTAATTATTCAATTGTCTATCATAAACTAAACAATAATGTATGTTTCTTTTCGAAATTATTGTTCTTGGCTGCCTTATTGCTGTTCCGTATCATGGTATATAATTTTTTTCCCTCCTTCTTTTTTCTAGTTACGTATTTAAAGATTATGACCAATCAGTAGTCCATTACTTCCAAGTAATTAGGACAAAATCCTATTCAAAAATATACACTAAGGACTAAATTTTCAAAGAAAAACACAGAGGGAGAAGAAGTCTGCATTAAATTATCGGGAAATTGCATCAAATGACACAGTTTCAATTCTTAATATAAGCAAATAGCACACTTTTAAAAATATTAAAGTAAATAGCATTTTTCAAATCTTGTTTTCTTTCTAAACACTTATATTTTTAATTTTACCTCCTCATTTTTCTTCTTTTTCTTATTCTCTTTCTTTTTGTTTTTGTTTTTTGTTATCTCGCTCTGTTTTTTATTTCACTCTATGTTATTCTATACAAAAATAAATTTTGTTTTAATATAAGTGAGCTACTTATTAAACACTATTATATTTTTGTCTATTTATTTTTGTTTCTAATTAATAATGAGCTGATTCCCTCCTTCTCCCATAATTATCAAATTAAAAAACTTAACAGGGTCCAATTATTGAACCGCAAATCTTGAGAATATCTTGGAGACTATCTAAAAAATTGAACTTTGTGGATTCTATGTATGTTTGTCTTGTTCGTTAGATCCACCGTTTATAAACGACTCTTGAGAAATATCAATGGTCCCTTCTAAGTTATCAGCGTTGACCTGATTATTTGCAAAAATAATTTAATTATTGATTAAATAAATTATATAGAAAAGTAGGGTTCACATGTGCCAGAACATATGGCATATTGTATGGTGTGGGCTGGGATAAATTATTAAGCTACATGCAGAAGATATTTTTAGTGCCCTTGCTTTAGCATATGCACATGTTACAATCCAAAAGTTGCGTCTGGTGGGGACTAGTTTGATTTTAGAAGGGTGCAGGTTCAATCTAGTATTGACGTATTTTGTCAAAAAGAAAAAAGCATGCATCCTCAAAATTACTAGATTTTTATAAAAGCATGTTTGGTAATACGATTTGAACTATAAAGTTTGGACTATAAATTGAAACCATAAATTATAATTTGAACTACTGTTTTAAACGCTTTGCTAAAAATGTTACTTTGAACTTATTTTGAATTTCAAATTAATTTAAACCTTTACGTTTTTATCAATAATCTAAACATGCATAACGGTTTCAACTTCAACTCTTAGTTTAAACAGGCCACCCAAACGACTACTAAGGATACTTAATTTTGATATGACAATTACCATTGTTTTCTTGAGGGTCAATAACAATCAATTGTTTTGCACTCGTGTGATTTGTAAGATAACGAAGACGTGAACGAATCAGGTTTCTCATTTTCCTCTTGACAAACCAAGTTGCGAAATTGAGAGTCCCAAGAGATAGATTACTTATTCACTGGCTGGAAATGCAAAAGCTATTAATGTTTGCTAAATTGCTAACATAAAAGGGTTTGTACATCTTTATACAATAATTCTTGTCAAGCGAGTATTTGTATACGTGTTTATAAATGTTAAATTTAGATTACATGTTAAATTTAGATAACATACAAGTCTTATGATAGATTTGGCTTCATTTGACATTATTGTTTCAACTATATAGTTTTAATTTTATAGGTCGTTTGAAAAAACGGGTAGAATCAACAATTTTCATTTGAGAATTGTAGTATGTAAGAGCTTTACGCTGTAACAAGTTTTTGCTTTTTACTGTAGCATGTGAGAGCTTTACACTATTTACAATTGTAACTGATTGTTTCAACCGTTCTTTTAAATAGCTTATATATAGTTCCAATTGCTACATTATAAAATTCTTGCAATGCTACAATGCAAAGTAACAACAGGCTATAATATAAAATTATCACATGCTACAATAAACTCTTTTTAACTTTTCGTTTTAACTACAAGCAATTTTTTTAAGGAAAAATCCTCACTTGTGTTTTTTGCATGGGCAGTTGAAAGTGGAGTTTTTCTTGTTTTATCATGCTGCAGCCATGTTAAGCAAAAGAATTAGTCCAAGTGGTATCAAAGATTCCCATGATTGACAGAACTCTTTCCTCTCCTTTGACAGCTGAGTTCCCCACGCGTACCACGTGAGAAGCTGTGATATATTTTCCCCTCTATTAAGATAACATAAGAGTTGTTTTCACAAATCAATAATAGAGAAATTAAAAAAAAAAGATTAATTCATCAAAAGAAAATAATAGATTAGTAGGAAATCAGCCATCGATGTAGTAATTATTGAATTTTTAAGCACGTCAACAAAGCCAAAAGCGAGTTCAAAAAGTGACATCTGTAAAGCATTTTGGCTTCAAATTTCTCATTGTCACCTAACATATTACCTAAACCTTTGGCTTTATAGGAGCCTTATGTGCTGCCACCCCCCATTTTTTTAATATGATAGGAAAAAAAAAAAAAAAAAAAAGAGCTTTGAAAAGACTTCTAAGTAAACCATCGTCTCAACTTTGCTAAGCAAAAAATAAAACATCTTTGTCCGCAAGAAATGACAAGTTAATTACTTTTTTCCCCTCTATAATTTCACAATTAGTTTGTTTGACAATAATGGATTCGGAGTTATTACTAATAATTAAGTCACAAAATAATATTTAATCCGAATCTTGGTCTCTGGGGACACGTGCATTAGAAGATTGGGCGTTGGATCTAATTTTTCTTTCCCTTGTAGATACTCATGTCGCTTCAATCATAGACAGGGTGAGATGTTGCCTTCTTTTTTATGGATGGATAGGCTCGAGGTTGGCTTAGTTATTTATTTTAGGGATTAGGATTACTCTAAAAAATAATCTCCAAACTTTACAAATAAATCTTGCTTGTTCTCTAATGTTTTATATACACTAATTTAGCCTCAATCTGTTTTGGTGTGACAAAATTAGTCCTATGTCAACTAACTGGTAAAAAAAAAAAAAGATGAGAAACAAAGACTTAAACCGTGTGTGGTAGATTGCTAATGACTGCGCGTAATATTAAGAACAGAAAATAAACGCATGCAAAAATTTTCTTTAATTAGTTAATCATGTACTAAAAGTTGGTGCAAATGTTTATTTTACTCTAGACGACGCGTGATCTATTCCTTCCAAATTTTAATGTAGATGTAACAGTTAATTTTGAGACGTTTAATCACTAAGTAATAAATTGGATATAGTGTAAAGTTCAATGACCAGTTTTTAAATTAATTTTTTTAAAGTACATATGCACAAGAGTTCTAAACCTTTAACGAAATCGGACGTGAAAGTTTCTTTTCATCCGGCTCAAATAGTTACACCAAATAAAGATAAAAAAAAGGTGTTTCCACTTTCAAATTTTATAAAACCCCAAAAGATCTACTCCATACTCAAGTTCCCAAAAAGATCAAGCAACATTTCATTGATTCATTCTTCTTTTTCTGTTTATTTTATTAGATTTTATGAATTCTTTATTCAATTAGTAATTATTGCCTAAGATGTTTATAAACTATCTCCAAAAATAATTTTAAGTGATCTATATGTGGTCATACGATGCGGTGGCCTGTTCATGACAGCTGTTTATTGAATTATTTAACTTCGTCCAAATATGAATATTCTGTTATTTATTTAAAAATTCGCATATAAAAAACACCCAAAAATTTATATTAATTTACATTTGTGTTATGCCTGTCTAGCTGCATGTTGATGTATGGTCAACTTTTCTTTTCTGTCCTACTGGATTGAGTTGATTCTTCAGTCGTACCAAAGGAGTTCAACAAAATTAATTAGAAAAAAAAAAAGTATACTTTTACCAAGTCAGATTAAACCCAGTATTAATTTTCTTCCCTTTTTTTTTTTTTTGAAAAATAATTAGCTGCAGTTAAAAAATGGAATCTATCCCCAAAACATATATCAATAATGTTTTTGTAAACCATTAACGACAGCTTGTTACAATGTTCATGCTTATCAACTAAGCTAACTGATGAATATTATGTATATGTATATGTATGTATATATATATATATAATTTCTTGGGCAGACATACCCATGTATATGCTAAGATTTAGCGAGCACACAGTGAAAATCATTATTTGATCTGTCAGACCTAATCCAGTACAATTTGTTAAATGAATCCAAGATATCAATCTTATTTATTTCGAGCATCGTCTAAATGGTGAGATTTAAACTTTAAACTAATGAGGTCGGGTTTAAAATTCCTTATTAAGTTATGCATGCAATCACCGCCCGTATTGATTGAGTTTTGCAGAAACGTTTATGAGTAAAGTTTTACATGTCCTCATGTTTGACTGAACGGTTTCCACCACAAACTCAGTTATAAACAGTATAAAGCTCTCACATGTTACAGTAACAATAAAAAAAATTGTTATAATATAAAACTCTTATATGCTATAAAAAAAAGTTATTCTAACTACTGGTTCCCACCACCCTTCTAAACACCCTAACAAAAAGTTAGTAATCATAATTTTATGTATATTACTGAGTTCAGCTAATGCATTCATCAACATTAATCACTATAAATTATAGTTATGTACGTATGTATAGACAACTTTTATGACCACTATCTGGATTCCAGATATCGGAACTTTTTAATAAATAAACTTTCATTACTTGTGGTCTTAAAACTTGATAGACATTGGCCATAATCATCTGCTCCGTTGTAGTAGCTAGTCACTTTTGGTAAAAACTTAGATTTGCAAGACCCATAAATATTATTATAACTTCATTTTATATTTCATATTTGGGTATATGGCCTCTGGATACAATCTTCGGAGTAGGCAATTACCAACTTAAACCAAAATTAGGTTTCTGATTAAAAATTAATTAGGGAAAAACAAGTTTAAAAGAAGGGAGAAAAGGAAAAAGTTGAAAAAAGTTGATTTTATTTTAGGGAGGGGCCAGCTATTGGGTTTACTTTTAAGTCTTTTTTTACATAGTGGAAACTGGGGCTGTAAAAGCCACAGATACTAATAAAAATTTTGATACAAGGGCAATATGGTATTTCCATAACCTTTCAATAATTTTCCAACCAACACTTGTTACAATAATATATCAACCTAAAGTGACCCTTACAATTTGAAGTGTGAAACTACTAAGAAAATAAATAAATAAATATATATATGTATATATTTATACAAAATGCTTGCTAGCTTAGCTAGATTCAAACTAATCAAAGCAGAAGGAAAATCATAAATTAATGATTAAGAAGCAAATTAAGTTAAAACGAAGGAGCCTGATCAGTTTTCATTATAATTTCTATAATTAGTAGTGGCTAAGAAATTCAATCTCCACTCTTCAATCTGGAAAATTGAATTAAAGAAAAGATTAAACTTATAAAATTCCTTATCAAGTACCTTCTTTTTCATAATTTCTTTATAGAACATTCCAACGTTGTGCTTGGTATATACCTCATTCATTCCTGTACGGACTAGTAATTTGTGCTGAACCTTATAGTTCTAATTTCTTCAGTACTGCCTTTCTTTATTGACGTTCATGTTTCTTCTAATTATTAAGCGTCAACTTAACCCAAAAAAAAAAAAAAATCTTCAACGCTGAGAAGGAAAAAAATCTAAATATCAATCATAATTTAGTTATAAGGCTACAAATATTTTGTGGAACCGCTGTATACAAAACTCTCTCTCACTCATTACATTTTTCCTTTTTTTTTCTCTTTTTTTTTTCTTTTTTTTTCCTACAATAATTGGATACTACAACACATGCAAGTTCTTCGAGAACATAGACATTACGATTTAGTACTACCACATGACGGCAACAAGGGAAAAATAATCATGCATAAGTTTATTGTATATCAACAAGATTAACAAAGAGCGCGACTAATTATATCAAATAATTACGCTTAAACTTCCAAATTAATTTTAATTAATAAAATGCCCTAATCGTCCATGTTCCTCCCCTGCAGCCTCAGATCCTTGTAAAACCTCTTAATAAACTCCTCGGCGGCCTCGTCGACTTGGCGGCTATCAACGTCGTCCGACTCCCTTAGCGGGAACGGCGAGTCGGTTATCCTCAGCTGCCGGACCACGGCGGGGCTCCGTCCGAATCCGGGGAGGGCCGGCGAGGCCTCGACGGCGGCGGCGAGAGCCGGATCGTTGTTGTTGAGGATCTCCAGGACGGCCTGGATGGCATTGGCGGCTGCGACGTCGTCGTCGTGCGTGGACGGTGCGTGGGCGCAGGAGAAGAAGTTGTGCGCTTGGCGGCGGTGGTGTTTGGAGGAGGTGAGGTAGTGGAAGGGGCCGTAGTTGGGGGTGTTGCTGCAGCTGAACTCGTACTCGCCGACGGGGATGGAGGCTGAGGGGTCGGTGGAGGAGCGGCGGAAGGAGGAGGAGGAGCTGCTGGCGTGAAAGGTCATGAGGTTGGAGAGGGCGGCTTTGCTGGCGAGCTTGCCGCGCTTCATGATCATGTTGAGGTCGAGGAGGAGCTTTCGCTTTGAAGTTATGCCTTTCCTTAGCATGAAGTACACTACCCGTACCATCCCCCATATTCTCTTCGCTATCACTGGTAGATTTTGTTCCATTTTTTCTCTTTTAACAAGTTTAGAGAGAGAAAGAAAGAGAGGGAGTTTCTTTGTTATTTTGTGTTTAGAGAGAGAGAGAGATTGATATTTGTTTTTTTGTTGTTGTGGGAATGGGTTGTGGAGAGGGAGGAGGAGGAGGTTGGTATATAAAGGGCGAAGATGGAGGGTGTGGAGAGGAATGGAAGGAAGATGGGTAATATTGTAATTTTGATTATTATTATTGTTTTTGTATGATGGATTGGCACAGGAGCCTATAACACATGCTTTCAATGTGCCCGAGAGCTGTTTGTAAGCTTTTTTTAGCTTTAGTTTGCTTAGCATGTTCAGTTTAACGTACTTTCCTTTTATTTAAAAAAAAAGTAAAATAAAACAAAAAAAGGTACTGTTTCATTGGATTTGGATTGGGTCTGGGCCAAGTGTTTGTTTCGGGTTGGACCGGGCATTTCAATTGATACATGCTAATTCCTAAAGATTGAGCAGTACGGCCCGACATCAAAGTTGACGACGGGGAAGATAATGATATTTATGCACAATAGCCGTACCGTAGTGTCTGGCAAAAAAAAATTAGAGTAGATAATTTTAGACATAACACGATGACACGATACAAGATAAATAAGTTAGAACTGCATGTTTATTAATTGTGCTACAAATAGGTTGACACGAATAATACGAAAATAAACAGGTTAGATTCGTGCTAACATGCTAAACACACCTTAACACATTTAATTAAACGGGCCGTAAACGTGTTGTCACAGCACGACACGACCCGCCCATTTATGACGCATTTAAACTTAAAATGGGTTGGATTCATGTTAACACGCTAAACACGTTTAATTAAACGGCCGTCCATTTATAACACATTTAAACTTAAAATTAAAAAAAAAAATTATAATTTTGCAAGATGAAGGATTTGAACCTTACACCTAATGGTGTATTATTAAGCTTGCCTCCACCATACCAAATGATTATTTTGTATGAAATAAGAGCTTTTATTTATTTATTATAGTTTTAATACTTTTGAAACTTAAAATAATAAAAAAATTTCATGATTTTATAAATATGAAAATTCAAACCTGCACCCAAAGGGTTACTATTGTGCTAGCTTCCACCACGCTTGACGAGTGTTTGGTGCGAAATAAAAGCTTCTATTTTATTTATTATGGATCTTCTTTGGACATCCAAAAGTCCCACATGGAAAAGAAAGCAAAATGTTCCTCTCCACTCCTCTTGAGTCATAAGCAAAACGTTTCTCTCCACTCCTCTTGTATAAAGACTCAATTCTTGCCTTTCATCGTTCAGGTGGCATTTGTTTTCTTGCCTTCCATGGGTCAACTGAAGCTTTAAAACAAAATTTGATTCTTAAAAATTGGATTAAAGAAATAATACAGTTTAAAATATTTAAATAATTTAAAGATAGGAATATTTTAATTTAAAAATGTTGGTTATGTTTTGAATTTTAAATTGGATTAAGATGTTTGTTATGTTTGAAATTTACTTTTGAGTGTTTAGTATGTTTTGGAATTAAGGTTTTTTTTTTTTTTTGGGTCATAAATGTGTTATAATCGCGTCAACACGCTATGACCCGTTTAATAATCGTGTCATGTAGTGTTACGCGTGTTATGAACATGTCGTGTTTGTGTTTGTATTTTAGATACGTTTATTAACCGTGTCGTGTTTGTGTTCAGTGTAATCGTGTTGTGTTGTAATCATGCTGACACGAACACGAACACGACACGTAACACAACTTTGCCAGCCCTAAAAAAAACCACGTTTGATTGAACGACGTTTCGTTTAACAACGTCGTTTCAATTATATACTTCTAACTGTTATAGTGTAAAGCTTTTATATGTTACAATACAAAGTAAAAGTTAGCTATAGTAGAAAGCTCTCATATATGTTCAAGTAAATTCGTTCAAACTTTTTGCTCTAATTGTATTATCAAATACACTTTAAATTTTTATTACCCCAAATATAATAAGAAATTTATCTTGTGGGAATGAAAAAAGTAGCTATAGATGATATTTGTCGTTCAATTATCAAATCTGTAAAAAAAATAATTTTAATTAAATTTAATAGTTTTAAAACATACACCACCGGTAGAAGTTCTCAGCACTCAAAAAGTTTTGGATACAATATTTGTGAAGATCTTATCCAACTTGGGACAACTCCTATTCGCATAATTGTTGACTTCTGATTCTTTCTGAAACTCCAAAGTTTGGAGAAATAGGTTCTTGCATATTAGAGAAAGACTCTGACACTCAAGTCAGAAATTTTGAGAAAAAAACTAGAGAAATATAATGGCAAAGTTTTAGTGCTCACCTTTTCCTACGCACTTAACAGTGCACGAGAACTTAGTTGTTCTAATCTTCACGGTTGATTCTTAGTGGGTTTAGTTTTCAACCTTCGGATTGAACTTTGCCACGTGTTTATGCTTCTTTGCCTTTTTTTTCGATCTGATTATTCATTTTTATATGCTTGGGCCTCGCGAATCTAACCTTCGTTTATTTCGTCATTTGCAGCCGGAGCATTTCATTTTACTTTGTAAATTCATCAATCTATATGTTGTTGTTTCCTTACTTTATAATTTTTTTTTAAAACATATTCAATCCAATGTTAAATTAGTATGTTTATTGCAAATTTTAGGATTTGAATAGAAAAATCACTCCTCAATATACAATACTATTTTTGGCAGTAAATTAAGCATGATGATAACAAATATGACATCTATTATATATAACAATGTGCCAAATTTTTAATATTTAACTATCATTGGTCAATTTATTTACTTTTATATTTAATCATTACAAAATAAAAATTATGTTTAAAAAAAGTAGATATAGCATTTTTACATTTGTGCCCAATGATAAGAGCACGTCAAGTTCAGCCAAAAAAATGTATTCAACGGGCGCTATAAAAAATATATTGCTTTATAGGGACATAATGATATGTTTTAATTATCAAGTAGGGGAATAGTTATGATTTTTTATACAAAATGAGGGCACAAATGAAATTAGTAGGCGTTCAACTAAAGTTTAATACAAAAATTAGATTAGGGGCTAAAAACTAAAGTTTCAAAATTCTAATAGGGACACATGCTCTAGTTCACACATATCTAGATCTCTTTCCGCGTCATTCTGGTGACAAGTGTAGTATTGGCATAAACTTTTATGTTGGAGATGATCTTAATGTTTGATATGATTGGTCTATTATACGTTGTCGTTTTCTACTTCTTTTGTTAACCAAAACAATACCGTTTTATCAGTGGTAATATTTTCATGATCCCCCCAATGTCGTAGCATGAAGGATTCCAAATCCACATCATGACTGCCAAATGACGGATATATATGTTAGCATAACTATCTTGTATATCCTCGTCTAGTTATCTATATATATATATATATATATATATATATATGAGAAAAAAACCTCGCATTTATCGCCTTCTGGAGCTCTTTATGATCATTTATTTACACCGCAGGAAGAACTAATCATAGAAATTTCAATCCCATGATTTTGAAGGTATTGTACAGCTAACTATATAGAAAAACACAATAATGCCCTTGTGACGTGTTTACATATTTTGGATCTGTGATTTTCACTTTGATGGGGGGAATTTTCAAAAATACCATCTATTAAAATTTATTTTTTATAAATATCAAATATGTTTGTTTATATCATAACTTAACATATAATATGAATAATGGTGTGACATAATTTTTTTTAAGCATGATATGAATAAATATAACTTTCAAGGCATAGTATGTAATTGTTTCCTTAATTTGGGTGTCTTTGCTCGGGTCGCATGTAGACCCACAACTTTGGGCTTGGTAGAGTCTGGCCTACGCACATTGTTGGCCCACTTCAAATTGGGAAGATATTTTGTTATGTTCTTGCACTGCCAACTCACGTGAGAACTCAACAACCCATTTGAGGCCTGATCAGTCACACCTGCTTTCTAAAGGTAGAAAGTTAAAGTTCTAAAATAGGTCGCCATTCTTAGAAAACCAAACATATAATGTACAGAGTACCAGCCTTTTAACATCATAGCTGTGAATTCATGAAGATTCTTCCTTCACTTAATTAATATTCACAAATTTAGTTTTTTTTTTCTTTTTTCTTTTTGGATACCTAACCTCAACGAAACGTCTTTCTGATATGATTGATTTATGAGCTCGTGAAGGGCGGAGTAGTGCACGGTTGTGAGGGAAACTCATATGAAGCAGTACTTTTCTTTCATAGTTTAACTCTGCCAAAAGATCAGTTTTAAGTTGTGCCTGTCTTGTTTATGGCTACACTAGTGCACACGTGAATGTGGGCCAACTTTAAAGCCCCTTTTCTGCTCTGAAAGATATCGTGTAATGACCCCCTAAACAAGTTCGTTAAGCCTCCACCAATAAACCAACTTTTTTGGTTTATAATAACAAACCCAGAGACGCTTATCCAAGCCCCTAAATTAACAAGCTACTAGCAAAATTAACAAGGTATTTGGGAGCGTTAGTTTGAACCAATTAGCTCAAAACATTAAGTTTATGCTGTAACTTACTTTTGCTTTATACTATAGCATGTGAGAGCTTTATACTGTTTGAATTCAAACCAATTGGCTCAAACTAATCCTCCAAAATTGGGAAATTCAACTAACAGTGAGCTGGAATATTGGTTAGATTTCAATAACATGCTCTAAATTTTAGCCATTTTTAATAACAAAGAAAATCTACTGATAGTAAGCTAGACTGGATGGATTTCCTAGAAGTGGATAGAACATTTTACACTTGATGGAACTCAGCCGTTATAGTGAGAATTGTGGATAAAATTTGTTGAGCATGGACTTAAGTGTGTGAAGTAGGCAAATAAAATTGACTATATATCAATCACGGGATTTAATTGATGAAGCTATTTGGTCCACAGGTTTAATATCTATGGCCTATAATAAGACATGTCATGATCATGCTCACTTAAGAGCAGCTAAGTCATTGAGGTCTTAATTAACCAAGACCCTTGTCTAAGACAGGTCTCACTTCCAAACATATAGCCAACTACCCTGAAACCTAAACTCATTGTACCTATCGAATACCACCTCATCTTCATCATAAGTGCATTTGGAGATTTTTAAAGAAATAATAAATAAAGAAAGAAATAAATAAAATAGAAAAGAAATAAGTTAAAGAAAAGAAAAGGAACTCTCCCATTGATCATGAATTTGCGTGCAGCATTTATTTCAAACCTAAAAAAGGCAAAACCCCAACTTTCTTTTCCTTCCACTAACTTGTCAAAAAATCTAGCACCTTCACGCTTCCATTGACAAACGACGTGTAAGCCTCCAAGATCCACATAAACTCATTGTCTTATAACCCCAAAACGACCACTATAAATAGACTTCCATGTCACGTACTTACTTATTTCCACTATACACTACTACGTGACCCAAAATAAGCCCTTGTTGTAACGCACCAACTTCAAGCACGAAATTCATAACATTCATCATGGCACCCCATGGAGAGGCAATCACCACGTCTTACTCTAGGACGTCGACAAAGCCGCCGAGGCTGTCGCCGGACAGCCTGCAGCGGACGATGTCGGACATATCATTCGAGCTCATGAGCAAGGAAGCCGCAGGGATGATGGCCATGGAGGATAAGTCATCGCTGCCCCCGATATCGGAGGTGGAGGACGCCAAGTGCGAGTGCTGTGGCATGGTGGAGGAGTGCACGCCGGAGTACATCGACCGGGTGAGGGACAAGTTCCTCCGGAAGTGGGTGTGTGGGCTGTGCGCGGAGGCGGTAAAGGAGGAGCTGGAGAAGAGCGGAGAGGAGAAGAACATGGAGAAGGCGTTGGCGGCGCACATGAGCGCGTGCGTCAGGTTCAACAAGTTCGGAAGGGCTTATCCCGTGCTGTCTCAGGCCGAGGCCATGAGGGAGATGCTGAAGAAGAGCAAGCTCGATGGGAGGAGTATTAGGGCTAAGTCCATTAGCCCTAGGGATCATCACAAAGGTGGTGCTAAGAAGGGAGGGATTGCTCGGAGCTCCAGTTGTATTCCGGCGATCACGAGGGACATGAGGGATCTTACTATGACGTCTTCTTGATGAGTTTGCCAATTGCCAAAACCAAACCGGTTGAATTTAAAAAATGGGCACATAGCATTTTGAAAATGTTAACCCTTTTGTCTTCTTGTTAGTTTATTGAATTACGTGATCAATTATGACCTTCTTAAAGTCCTTGTTGGGTTTTGTTCTCCAATTAATCTCTATCCAAGGGCCTTTTATAAGTATTGTAAGATATGCTTATAAATTATTTTATTGTTGTGCCTTTTTTGAGGTGGAGATCATGAAGGTTTTTTTTTTTTTAACTTGCTTTTTGTATTTTTGTTGAACTAATTGGAGTCGACGCCTTGGCCGGTTATTATGTGGGAATTTGGCGCAACAAAATTACTCTCTTGCTGCCCTTTAACCCTGGCGGGTGTTGTTTTCTTCGATTGTACTATATTAGTCTAATCTTCGGTTTAGACATCAAATAATCTTATTAAGCTAGCTTAATAATCATGGGCATCTTAATTACTTGTCTTGGTTGACCGAAGTCTTTTAGATGTTAGTCTCTAGTTTATCAAAAAGCTACAACCATGTATAAGGTTCTTGCTTTGGTCTAACGTCAAAAGTCTACTGTCTATTATTTTTCATTTAGTCTGGTGATTAAAACCATGTATCGGATTAACATAAGATGAAGCAATAAAATCTGTTGTAATATTACTCTTTAGCAATGAAATATTGTTCTGCTATATACCCGTTCTAGCTTCTTTTTTTTTTCTGTTGCCGTAATATCATGCATGCAGTTACAAATTCATCCGTTCAGCTCATGATTCCTTTCTTTTTCTTTGGCTCTCGTACGTGCATCTATAAGCAGAATTCACAGCTTTTTTTTTTTTTTCCCCAAATATTTCATGGTCTTATGATACATATAATGGTTTGCACGAATATATAAGCAATTAAAATTATAATGAAGAAAAAAAGACCGGGATATCAGAAAGAAAATAGGAGTCTAATGATAGCAAACATAGTCCAAGTAATTGCACAGAAGTAACAAGAAAAATAAAGAGAAGCAAGTAGTGAGATATCAACCGTTGTCGATCCTCTCCTAATGTTCTCATCTTATGTGATCACACCATTCATTTTCGTATCCAAAATCTGAGCCATTCGACAGTCTACTAGACGTCATCTTTCATAGTGAAACATGTAATCGTCACAATTATGGGCACAGGAAAAAAAAAAGAAAAAGAAAAAAAAGGCGGCATATATTAACCAAGCTGGACGAGTGAGATACTTGACAACGGCCCAAGCATGCAGATAGGGAGGACAATTAAGAGCCACAAGCCAACTGAATTAGTCAAAAAGGCATCAAATAAAGAACTAGTAAATGAGAAGATAACACCAACTAATCACATTATAACGTGAAAAAAAGCAAGAGGCAACGTAAGCAAGAACGAGTATCTGGAACTTTCTTAAGTCTCGGCATCCAAAATCATAAGAGCCACAAGCCAACTGAATTAGTCAAAAAGGCATCAAATAAAGAACTAGTAAATGAGAAGATAACACCAACTAATCACATTATAACGTGAAAAAAAGCAAGAGGCAACGTAAGCAAGAACGAGTATCTGGAACTTTCTTAAGTCTCGGCATCCAAAATCATAAGAGCCACAAGCCAACTGAATTAGTCAAAAAGGCATCAAATAAAGAACTAGTAAATGAGAAGATAACACCAACTAATCACATTATAACGTGAAAAAAAGCAAGAGGCAACGTAAGCAAGAACGAGTATCTGGAACTT
>CAMOHE010049536.1:17142-109378 GCA_946598075.1 Artocarpus hirsutus
ATTAATTAACTCTTTTTTTTTTTTTTCCCCAAATATTTCATGGTCTTATGATACATATAATGGTTTGCACGAATATATAAGCAATTAAAATTATAATGAAGAAAAAAAGACCGGGATATCAGAAAGAAAATAGGAGTCTAATGATAGCAAACATAGTCCAAGTAATTGCACAGAAGTAACAAGAAAAATAAAGAGAAGCAAGTAGTGAGATATCAACCGTTGTCGATCCTCTCCTAATGTTCTCATCTTATGTGATCACACCATTCATTTTCGTATCCAAAATCTGAGCCATTCGACAGTCTACTAGACGTCATCTTTCATAGTGAAACATGTAATCGTCACAATTATGGGCACAGGAAAAAAAAAAGAAAAAGAAAAAAAAGGCGGCATATATTAACCAAGCTGGACGAGTGAGATACTTGACAACGGCCCAAGCATGCAGATAGGGAGGACAATTAAGAGCCACAAGCCAACTGAATTAGTCAAAAAGGCATCAAATAAAGAACTAGTAAATGAGAAGATAACACCAACTAATCACATTATAACGTGAAAAAAAGCAAGAGGCAACGTAAGCAAGAACGAGTATCTGGAACTTACTTAAGTCTCGGCATCCAAAATCATAATAGCCACAAAACGGTTGGTTGAATTATATTCCCAAACGGATATAAAAATTATTAGTTACCATGCCATTTATCAATTTGTAAATAATGATGACATAGTGGTAGGAAGAAATTGTGTAACCCGTGATATCATCATGTATGGCCAACAATGGCCAATTAAATATGTTTATCCTATGGGCATCCCACGTAATTGATTGTTCGTCTCTCGTTGAAGAAGCTACAACCATGCATATAAGGTTCCTGCTTTGGACTTAAAACCTCACAAGTCTTGAGGTCAATTATTTTCTATTTGTCTGGTGATAAAAAATAATAATAATAATAATAATAATAATAACAATAATGTTTCTGCATAAAAAAAAAAAAGAAAAAGAAAAAAAGCTTTTGATCAACATGAGTTTAAACTTCAATAAAATCCATGAGCTTCCCTACCTCTCTCATTGGCTCTCATGTTATGTATATATAACATATTTAATAATTTAATCTTTTGTTCCCAGTCAATTCTTAGGTTCTGAGAAAGCACAACAATAATTCAAATGAACATAGCAGGGCCTTCAAAGCAACAAACGCAGTTTATAATCCGGTTACACACCATTTTTCTTCAATGCAGCTTTTTTTTTAAAGTTCAATACATTCTTATGATACCCGTAATGTTTTATATAATTGAATAAGGAACGATTATGAAGATGTAAAAATGATGGTAGATATCAGAGGTGCAGACATGTAATGTAAGAGGAGAAGCAAGTTGTAAAAATATCCACCAACCGTCTCATCTTGTGCGATCACCCATGCGAGTTTGTGTCCAAAATCTGAGCCATTAGACAGCCTAGACGTATCATTTACATTTCATACTAAAACAGGAGACCGTCGCAATTCAGCGTAGGGCTTTAGGAACGGAATTGTAATTCCAACCAACTTTCCATTCAAATTTTATAAAGAAAACACCTAACAAAAGCTGATTGAAATTAACAACTCCAATTACATTTCCAAACTCTTATTTGTGTCTGTCAACACCAATTCGAACAAAAAAGTTGCAGTTCAAACTATTTTTGTTGGTGTTTTTTTGCACAATATTTGAATTGCAAGTGTTCTCCGTTAAAATCTTTAGTTCAAATCATGTTTGCAAACACCCTCTTAGTGATCTAAACAACTGCAAAAATTGAACCCGGGCCGAGCATATGCAGATTAGAATCACCAGGCCTGATAATTAGAGCCACAATCCAGCTGAACTTGGTCAAAAAAGCATCACATAGAGAACTACCAAATGACACAAAAATATCCACGAAGCAAAAGCAATATAAGCAAGAACAAGCGTCTGGAACTAACTTCAGTCTTGACATCCCAAGTCATAATATCCGAAAGACAGACATAAGAAAACATATTAAGGTTTCTATCCTTCCTTTCTTAAAGCCTAACAGCTAACGTAGTAGTAGTAGTCCCGTAACTTGACCTGTCTGAATATCACACAAAAGACCAGTTCATAAACATAAAGCATATACAGTGAGCATTCTCCTCTTCGTTCAGCACTTTCCAAGCCACCGCTCTTTCGTAGGACACGGGTCGCCCCATGCTTGAAAGACAAATACCACCTTGAAGACAAGCAAAACCCTACAAAAAGAAACCAAAACAAATTAAAACAAACTTGTACAAGTTAAAATCAATTTCTGTTTTTATGGGGAAAAATTAAGGGGAACAAAAGCTAAAGTACAAAAAATAGAATGCAGGTGCGAAAAGAAGTGGGCTAGACCTGCTGCATTATCTGGGGGAATTCTGAGCAGAGTGTCTTTCGACCATGGTCATCAAATATCTTTTCCAAAGTTATGTCTTGCAGCGCAACCAAGGTAGTTTCAAGCATATCCAGCCCTGCCTGGTTGGCAAAAGTGAAAACTGGCAGTGCCTGCAGCATACCGAGGGTAAGATAGGACAGCGTAAAAATGGATGCCACAATCAAGCTTATTGCTCACAATTTAGAGACAGAAGCAAATGCTCAAGCTGTATCAGCTATCTGAAACCGCAAAGGTATCCTAGATTGAATATGAACACTGTAGTTAACCTCACCGACGATGGAGAAACATTTTTGCTAGCAAATAGGGGCAAATTGTAATACACATCTTATTCTTTCTTGGTGAAAAATGACTTCAACAGAAGGGGTGAAATTTCAGTTTGATAAATCTCATATTTGGCTGTCAGAAATCTTACGAACCTTATAAGTCTTATATAAATCAGTACGTCCTATTAGCTCCAGATGAGTAAGCCCCAATATGAGTGTTTGTAATAGCCAATAGAGTAAGATCCCAGTTTAACTATTATGAGAAGATGATGAATTTGAACAAGCATGAATGCTAATGTGAGTGCAAGTGCTTGTGACAAAAGATACTCTCTGAAGTTTAAGAGAGATATAAACACACCTTCAAGGAGCAACACATAACAGCGTCTGAGTGATGCCACAAGGACTTCAGAAGAGATTCACCCCCCTCACTGCTGGACTTTAGTAGCTCCACACCCAGGTAGCACCTGCAACACCAGCATTAGTTAAGTGACATAAATAACTACGAAATAGTAATCCTATTAACACAATATTCTTCCAATTAAGACCTACAAAATGGGAGTGGAAGTGGAAGAAAACAATCCAAACAATATGACATGATAGACTTAAGTACTGACAGAGCCAGAAAGAACTAATATGAAATGATATAGAATTCAGCAATCCAACATAAATGACACAGCATCTTATTAATGAAACTGCGATCTGACATGAAAGAGAGGCACCGAGAACTTAAAACCTGCCAGCATGATGACATGCTTGAAAGGAAAATGTTTCAATACGTCCCAAGCAATCTTTCACCAGAAAATAGCGAAAAGGGACACAAGGGAGATAGAGAGAGAGAGATTTACCTATAACTGTTGCAGATCCAACGAGCAAGCGTCTGTGCCTCAGGAGTACCAAGTGGTGACCGAAGACCCGCGTGTGAACTCAAATGCGAAGGAGACAGTGCCAATGCAACCCTTTGAACTGACGATATAATGCTGCGAACATATTGCCTTGCCATGGACGCTACATGTTCTTGCATGTGGCTCTGAAAAGCAAATTCAAATGCTATGGTCATCACAGATCTCACGCAACCAGAATTTGCAGAATAATCACTAGATGCCTTATTTCCGTTTGGGCCAATTTCAAGAGCAGAAGCCAGGTCAAGGGTGCGATTTGGACTGGAGGTTTCCTGCAATAATTTCCAATCATACATCAACAATTTGCACTTGATTTTAGAATCCTAACCTAATAAAATTCCTAGGAGTCTAACCTTTCCAGAATCCAAAGGAATTATGCGAAATCCAGAAGGCAGAAGGGGTGCATCATCAGCAAAAGAAGCATCAATTGGGGCGAAAATTAGTTCAGCACAGGAGCCAACAGCATTCTCATCCATTCCACTGCACATCTATTGAGACAAAAATCACAGTAACTATTTCATCTTACAACCAACTCGGGTATAACATTTTTTTCCTTTGGTCTAATGCTTTCCAGAAGCACTGGCCCACCTATGAGCTAATACTAAATAATACTAAGTATTAAAACGTACTTGCAAAAGAAACATTTCTCTAGGCATAATTGCATCTTCAGGAGAATGGCCAACACCTTCCAACTTGATCACTTCCAGGAACTAGAGCACAGAAAGTCAAAGCACGTTAACCAAAATTAAAATAGACGACTAAAAGAAAATAAAAAGGAAATAAATTTGGGTCTTATAGACATAATAAGAGTTATCCTCATAACCATTACCTCGTCATGCTCAATAGTTTGAGCCAGGGGAAGTATAACTTGACCACCAAAACTTCCAACACGAGAACCAGCTAAACTACAGGGCCCCACTTTAACAGCTGCAGCTGCGTATGCATCAATATTGTTGTCTGCCCATTCCGACCTATGCTCTCTTAGGAACCTAAGAAGGATAGCAGGAGGAACATTCTGCGCCAAAAGAAACAACAAAACATATATGATAGAAGAAACGTCAAACTTAATAAATGGTACTAAATAATGGGTAACAACAACTAGCATCTATGACTTCATTCTGAAAAAGTTTTCAAAAGTCGTTCATAATAATGAAATTTTAGGATAGTTCTTCGTCAATTGAATTATTATTGTGCAATGAAGACCAAGGATTCCACGTATTTATGGCACCATAGACTATCGTCGCATAACAGATAAACAGATGTTTCGTACCAAGCCACCCTCCATGAGAAACGTTATCAGCAATCTAATTATACAAAAAATGTAACTGACAACATTTGGTTGCTAAGTGTTTCAACAAGGCTCACCTGTAACAGCATTGATGCTTTAGCACATAAAACTGCATTGCTGACAGCTGGAAAATCGTTTGCAAACGAAAGATTCAAACCCATTAGCTTGTCAGGAGATGAATTTACTAGGATAGTAACATCATCCATGCCATCACTTCCCATCATTGACCACCCCTCATCAGTAAAACCATTAAGTGCCTCATTAAAACCCCTGCCGTATAAGATTCATTAGATTTCATATTAATGACAGCTCTCCTAGTTTAAAACGAGATCAACCCAAAACATAGTACACCAACCTGCTTAGCCTCTGGCTCAGTACTCTTAGAGCTGCAGGACGTCTCCCCCAGCCTTGGACATTAGATTGAGAAACCTCATGGGCTATCTGCCTCAACTGACGTAAAGCCTGAAAAAAGATGAAAAGGATTACAACAAAAACTATATTGGTGGTTTTCTCTGTTCTTGGTTGTTTAGCAACGTCTATTATCATAAAAGCAGACAGATAATCTCACCGCCATTGTTGTCTTTTGAGCTAGAACAGTTGATGATTCATAAAGTGGACGCAACACTTCTGGCACACTCCAAGGCTAACAATGAGGGGAGGGGAAAAAAAGAATATTAAACTAAGTGACCATTCGTATAAGATATGCTTTAGAAATTGTCTAGTAATATGAATGTAAATGACTCACCTCCAAATCCATGTGATCAACAATGTGGATGATTGAACCACCCCCTTCGCAAGGTCGGATGAGGTATCCACTAGGCAGCATTTCCGCCCTAACAAAATGCTGCACTGGAGGCATGGTTGGCCCATTTTGAGTGTTTTTAAGAGATCGCTCACAGACCTGAACGTCACCAGGAATTTGTTAAACAGGCAAAAGGAAATTTCAGTATTCCTGTACTCGCAAGTGTGTAAGCATATATACTTCAATGGATGTACACTGGAAAGATGAGACAAAATTCCTAATTCTTCAGAACTTCATACCACAATGCTGCCATCTTCCAAAACAGAAGTATAACGTAACAACCAAAAGTCACGAGCAGGCGCCAAAGTAGTCGGGGCGTAAAGCTGCATCAATGAAAAGGTTGAAAAAAAAACTCCAAGTACAAGACTGTTCTGACTATAAAACGACAGGTGAAATTCAAATGTACCTGCAAATAAAGCAGCTCAATGGTTCCACCATTAGCAGTGGGCAGCACGTTCAAAACATCCACAGCTCGGCAGTCGCGGAACCAAGAGGGACGATCCTTGAGGATTTCTGCAACCTAAAACAAAAACAGACAATTGTACTACCGTCTTAAGCACAATTCAAAAAAGTAACATAGACGTTAATTATCTATAAGTGAACTTACCCTTGTAGGTTCTAGACCCACCAAGCCGCAGGCACGTGCTGCCACTCCAGTGCAACCATGAGAAATAGCAACGATTCCAATGGAATCCGGACCAGGCTGAGCAAATCAGAACAGATATCAAGAGAAAGAAAAACATTCATATCAGTCTCTGTTTGTCTGTCCTTTTTTCTTTATTGAGTATCAGCTATTTCATACACAAAAGAGAACCATAGAAATGTTAATTCATATTTATAATAAAAGCTTCTAATATTTAGGAGTGCTTATACTTTAGAATTCTCAATAATCAGTATGAAAGTTCTAACAGTATACATCTCCCACTGCATAAGCTTTTCCTGATTGTGTCATTAAAGTTTAATTAATCAAGTGGTTGTTTACAAAATTAATTACGGTACCTTCATTCCAGGCATTTGGACCCACTCAACAGCAGTCCCAGTAGCCTTTGAAAGAAACTCTGCTAAAGTTTCCTCTGCAATGGACAAAAGCCTGGGAAACACACAGACCATGTAAATAAATCGATAAGGCTCTAAAAAACACACATCCACACACAACAAGAGGCGTCGCAAAAAACAATGACTGAAAAGGACCCAACAGCAATATCCCCACTAACCCTGCAGGACTAGCATCTCTCGGCGGATGCTGAGGGGTCAAATGGTGTTGACCATTCGTGACCACCGATTCACAACTTGTGTCTTTGGTTGCAAGCGTTGTCTGCAAGAGGATAACAGAAAAGTAAATAATAATAAAAAAATCGCAATAAAAATAATTCTCAAAACATCAAAATCAAAATACTAATAAAAATTAAATTTATTAAATAATAATAATGGATAAATTGAGAGAATTATTATTGATAAAGCAAAGGAGAGAAAAGGAATAGTATCTCACACTCTGGGTATGTTGGCGGAAGTATCCATTTTCATACACCAGCTGTGAAACCTGCTTCTGCAACCTATCATTTTCCTCCATTAAAAGCTTATTCATCGCCGTCAGCTTCCTATTCACCGCCTGCAGCCGCGACGCTTCTTTCCTCTGCTTCTCTCTACATCTGAAATTTTAATAACACAAATAAGCAAGAAATTAAATCATAACCCAGAACAAAAAATCTTTACTTTTGCAAGATTCAAAGCACAAAATCCCCGCTTTTTTCCCTAACCTTCAATAAAATCATCTAAAACCAAATTTAAAAGAAAAAAAAAGGGCATCGAAGAGTACCTTCTGTTCTGGAACCAGACCTTGATTTGCTTAGGCTCAATGTTGGAGAGAATAGGACATTCCCTGATAAGCTGTTGGCGACGAATGGAGCTGGGTTTGGGGCAATCGTGATAGAGCCTCTCAAGGGCTTCAACCTGCTCAGGTGTGTACCTCACATACTTACCGTTGTCCAATCCCGGTTTACCATCCTTGCAGGACATAGCCATTTCTCAATATTCTATTCACCCAAACAAAAACAACAACACACAGACCCAAAAAAATGACGCCGCTTTCTCTCTTCCTCCTGAGCAAAAACCACCTCCGGAACACTTCTAGAGCTTCACAAGCACAAAAGGAAAAACCTTTTTTTTTCTTCTTTTCTTTTCTTTACTAAACCGACAAGGGACAGAACTAATCCTTAACTAGGAGGCAGTTATGCTTGTTTCCCGAAATAAGACAAGCGGCGCCAACAAACACAACGAACGAACCACATACGAATCTTCTAGATCAGAGCTCGGAAGTTCAAAGAAACCAAATTTCAATCAAGCCAGATAGAATAACCAACAACGACGATCTGATTCCGAACAACAGATACGAAGCACCAAAAAAAAGTCTATTTTTTCAGAAGAAAGAAATTCCGAATTCCGGATTCTCCATCGCCAGCGATCTCCCAGTCGCTGATCTTCACCGTTTCGCTCGCGATGTCAGAGACATTTTCTAGGGTTTCGAAGCCATGATAGAAAGAAAGTGTTGAATGAAGAACAGTGCTCTCTTTCTTTCTTTTTAGGAAGGGGAGAGTCCAAAGGGTGGCAAATCACGGGCTCTGCGATTTTGTTTCTTCCAAAAAATTACTGAAACGATTCGGAATGCCAAAGGAAGAAAAAAAAAAGGAAATAAAAAAAGAAAAATAAATAAGTAAAGGAGGTGGGCGAGCTCTAGTAGAGTTCGAGGCAGAGGACAGAGAGAAAGAGAGGGATGATAAAGTGGAAAGTGGAAGAAAAGTTTCTTTTGTTTTTTTGTTTTTTTTGTTTTTATTTTTGATTTTTGGTTTGGGGATGATTCATGTGGCTCTGTCTGTTCCCTCGCGGCTGTTGATGCGGTTTTGCTGTTTCGGTGGTGCCTGTAGATGTTGGTGTTGTGTTGTTTTTCATTGGTTCGTCACTGTCCGCTCAGACTCTCTCTCTCTCTCTTTTCCCTCCACTGTGCAGGGAAATGGTGTAAAAACGCTTTTCCCTCTTTTTTTTCTCTTTCTAAACAAATAATAAATACTGCTCTCCTCTGTCAATTTTAAATTAGTTTGAGTAGACTAAACTGCCCTCCAGTAAAAATGGTGCTCAACTTGGAGTATTTAAGGGTGTGTTTGTTCATATATTTTTTAAATTTAATAGATTTAAATTTAGATTTAAGCATCAAAAATCTTATAGATATATATTTGTTTCCTTTAGAATTTAAATTATTTGAGCATCAAGATTTTAAGTTTTTAGAATTCCCATCCCCTAAACTTTTGATACTCATATATTTTTGCTACAATCAAAATTAAAATTCTCTCTTCTATATTTGAGATAAAAGTCATAACTTTTTTATTTAATATCCAATTGAGATCTTTTTTCACTATGTTTTTAGTGAAGAGAGAAATAAATCAAAATCCATATTGCATATTTTTTAAGATCATTAATATTAAGATTTATTAGATTTGTTAATAAATCAAAAATTATTTTCACTACCATTCTAAGGGCAAATTTCAATTTTATTCCATATTCAGATTAAAACTTAAATACACATCCAAACATCAATTCAGATAACAATGCAAATCAATAACTCAAATTCTAATTTAAATCACACTAACTGAAATCAAATCACTAATTTGAATCTATTTACCAAACGGGCCCTAAGGCTTTGTTAGCTGACTAATAAATTCTAACTGCTATTGTATAAAGCTTTCATATGCTACAATGAAAAGTAAAAGTTTATTACACTGTAAAACTTTCATATTGTAATGACCGAGAAAATGTCATTAACAAAACCTAATATTTTATTGGGTTTAATTAATGAATTAACTTTTAAAAATGTGATTTTTGTAAAAGTTGTAATTTTTGTACAAAATTACGATAAAGTATAAATAAACGGCATTGATTGCATATTTTATAGCAAATGTGATGCAATGTTGGATATAGTAAAACACAGATTTAATGAGTTGAATTACTCAGAAATCTGTGAATAATATCCATAAAATGAATTTTATATCACAATTAATTGAAAAATTGTGGTATAAATGAATGAACGACTAGAATGTAATTAGGACACAGAGGTTGTCCGAACCCTAATATGGGGTAGGAAGGAGGCCAAAGCAGTATAAGAATACTGCTAAGTGAAAACGCAGATATGAAATACGTTATGATTGGCCTCCAAAATTGAACGAAAAGTAAATTAAATATTTTTATACAGTCTAAGGATAGGAAATACACTGTTTTGACCATGGCAGTATAAGAAAAATACTGCGTGATGAAAAATTACACTATATGAATTTTTAGCCCAACTAAGTAGACATTTGTTAGTTTGCTATTGGGCCACCAAGCCCTAAAAGGTGGCCCAATCATGTGAGGACACCTAGGGTATACTCATGGATTACCATGAGTAATCAAAAAGAAAAAGCAAGCATTTAATGCATGCTTATCACAACATTTCTTATTCTTCCTCTCCAAGGACTCACGGCAGCCATAGATGAAAGCTTCAAGAAATTTTCTCAACCTCAAAAATTACAAAAATAGCCCCAAAACAATTTTAGAAGCAAGCCCCAAGGATTTTTACAAGATTAAAGGTAAAATTCTAAACTTTTTATTGAGTTTTCAAGGGGTTTTTCATGGGTTGAAGGGAAGATGTTAACCCATGTTATTTTTGCATGAAAAGGAGGCTTAGAGGTAGATCAAAAAGGGATTTCAAGGCTAGAAATCAAAAAGAGGTTATTTTGGTAAGTTTTGGTATTCAAAGTTTTGAATTTTTGTTTGGATTTTTGTTTTCTCAAATCCATGTGAGTTCTTAAGCTTATTGTTGATGGAATTACATATGTATGTGATGAATGACCTGTTTAGATGATGAAATTTTGATTTAAGGTGCAAAATGACAATTTTTGCATAAAATGATATTTTTGCAATTTTATGGTTAGATTATGTAAAAATGAGGTTTGAGCACGAAAATGACCTGAATAAGGCATGAAATAGACTCTACATGGGTAGATTTGAAGTTTTGGAAAGGGATTTGACAAAAACGTCCAAGGGACTAAATTGAAAGAAAACTTTCTTTCTCGGTAAAAATAAAAAACAGCCAAAAACACCCCTATATAGTAAGATTTTGAGAAAATCTAAAACACAAAAGTTGTAGATCTCAATGAAACTATTAAATATCCCAGACGGTTCGTCGAAAAACTCAACCGTTTGTGAGTTTTTGAATTTTCAAAAATTTGCTAAAAGTGAAAATATGGTAAATTGGCAAAAATGTCATTTTTCAAAATGATTTGAGGTATGGTACTTCAAGAAAAAATGTTTCTTATGAAAAATAGGAATTTTTAGTGTAAACAGAAAATTTTAGCCCCGAGGGTAAAATTGTCACAATTTTTGGTTTAGGGCTAAACCGTAAAGTTTTATAAAAATGGGGCTGAAGTGTGAAATAAAAGGTTTTGAGCCACTAGGGCATTATTTTGAAATTAATGTGTGGCCGTTTTTATTTAAAAGAATGGAACCGAGCTTAAATAGGTCAGTAGGGCCACGGAGGGCAAAATCGTCATTTTGCCTGAATAACCCGAAAGGCTCTAGAAGGGCCTTAATTAAGAAAAGAAAGCGATTAGGAAGATTTTCACTCTTCGTAAGTGACGATAGGGTAGAATTCGACATAAATAATAAAATCAGTATCTATAGAGTTGTATACAGTTATACAACTCGAACAATTACGTAATGAATGTTTTGTGACGAAACGTATTGAAATTGGCTAATAAGTTTCGCAATTGGCTAACAAGATCCTAGGAGTCTAGGAGACCGAAGATCAAAGTTGATTTTTGCAGTACACAAAAGCAAGTAAGTACCCTTCCCACCTACAGCATGAGATGGTAGGTGTATAATGCGAGAATATGCATATTAGGGTATAAATTCCAATGTGAACTTGTTTGTTGCTATGAAATAAATGCCTATAGATATAGATGCGGTACCTGTGTGTATACGATTAAAATACCTGAGTGTATATCATGTTATGTATTATTACATGCAATATATGGTGTACTTGTATATACGAATAAAATACATGAGTATATATCATGTTATGTATTGTTGCATACAATATATGGTTACTTGTGTATACGATCATGAAAACATTGATGTTTATGAAGTAGGTACTTGTGGGTACTCTACAATACATACGAACTTATAATTTATGGATAACATGTGAATATCATTTCATGCCTGGTATGACAACCATATTAAATGAATTGATAAATATGTCACCAGAAGTTAAGAAAAGTGTCATACCGACTCCCGAAGCAAAGGGAGTTTAAAGGATAAAATATAGTCACGGTGTTACATAGACCCTAATGAAATTACGCAATAATACGAACACTTGGGCCCTAATGGAAGATAAGAAACGATGAAGATAAGGAAAGTTGATAAGAAAGCATAATCGAATCATGCATTCATTTGATTGTCCATGTGGGATTTATAGGACTTACTTGGCGTTAGCTCATCAAGTATTTTACGCTGTAGGTATTCCGACAAGAATGTCAGAATAAATTATAACGATGAGCTGGCGGACGGATGATGGGTGCAGATTGGGTATGGAGTCCGCTACTGAATATTTTCGCTGTACATATTATAAGTTATTTTTAAAAGAATGGATTGCAAAGAGGAGTATTGTAAAAGTAAGAATGTTTATGTAAATGTAAGTTTGTGAAAGTATTTATAAAGTTTTCGAAAAATTATAGTATGTGAAATATTCATTCAGTTTAAAAAAAAAAGGTTTTCTAAATTTTTGCCCCTAAGTACGTAAGAAATGATTTAATCACAGCCCAAAAAGGTGGGTTGTAACACATATGCTATAGTGTTCAAGTTCTAATTTAGTTTTTAAACACTCTCAAAACCCTTATAATTTGTTTGGCATAGTAGTTAGGACCATTGGTTGGAACTGTAATTACTGTAGTATATAAAAGCTTTCACTGTAGTAAAATTTTTTCTTTTTACTATAATATATGAGAGTTTTATACTGTTTTTAACTAAAAAATAAATCAAAATCAACTTTGTCAAACAGACTATTAATTCTCTCCTGTTAATATATCAAGTGGCTATTGGATCTAGTGTGTTTAACAAATAATATAATTGAACTAAAAAAATGAATTTGTTGTATTAAATGAAAATTTTACACCATGAATGATTTGAATTCATGAGTTTAAACTGTTCTGTCAAACATAAAAGTTTATTATTAGTCTAACCCTAATCTCTCTTATTAATAATTTTGAATACCTAGTTCAAAAAAAATAAAACAAAACAAACTAGTTCAAACTTGTTCTACTACATCGCCTCCTCTAGTAAAATTTTACTGCTACAACATTTTAGGTAAAAAACTATTGTTTTAAACTATACTCGCAATCCAGTTATAAAATTTATTAGTTACTCTGCGATTTAAGAATTTGTAAACAATGATGTAATAGTAATAGGAAGAAATTGTGTACCCCGTGATATCATGATGTATGACCAACAATGGCAATTTTTGTCAAACAAGGATGACCGATGAAGGGAATAATGAAGGCGAGGTACAAGGTTGTAAAAAAGTAAACATTGGAGGGGCAGTGAGGGAATATGCTGCGGGAATCAGAAGCCTTAAAATACACTACTAAAGGCATGAGAGAGATTTTGCGTGGGGGCAGAGAGAGAGAGAGAGAACACCATGATGAGGTTTTTGCATGCGTCCTCGGTTTTAATTTTTTAAAGCTGATACCATAGTATTATTATTAATTTCTCCCGAAGAAAAAATATATATTTTTTTTCAAAAAACTTCATTTATTAGGCTACGTCATCATTACCACGCTGCCATGGTATAACTATCAATATAGCTTGTATATAACATATATGTGTATGTGTATATGTATACATGTAAATGTTTACATACATGACATGACCCTGACATGACACGTGACACTCAAAAGAACGGGTGATGGGATGGTGGGTGCGTGATGTAATGGTCTCATAGGGACAATTACGGGTTAGCGGGCTTATCCTCTCATCAGTCGCGGCTGTCCAAAGCTATTATGTAAGCTTTACCCTTTTTTTTACCTCGTCACTTCTTATTAACAGTTTACCAATTGTTACAGTATAAAAGTGTTTGTGACGATGGAGGGATAGGCTTTGGATATTATATATATATATAATATATATATATATATATGTGGTACAATTCAGTTGCATAATACAGTATAAGAGCTTGTTTAGTACGAGGCACAAATAGGAAGGAAAGTTGGGGGAATTAGTGTGAGAATTTTGGGACCTGTAGTCATTTGGTGTCAGAAACAAGAGAAGAAAATAAATACAAGCTATTTGATAATTGTAGTTAAAATTATAGTTGAGATTAGTGAATAGTGTAAAGTTTTTATATGTTATAATAAATTAAAAAGTTATTATAGTGGAAATTTTTTATGTGTTTTAATATTTTGAATTATAATTATAGTTTGATCACAGTTTTTAAATACCCTGTTAGAATCTTTTTCATAAAAAAAAAAAAAGAGATGAGAACGAATTGGATAGATTCTTATAATAGGGTATTTGAGAAGTGTGATTGGTCTTTGGAACCAAAATTGGTTAAAAGAATTGTAGCAATGATAACTTTTTACTTTTTTTATTGTAGCAGCCAAACACAGTAAAGTTTTTTAAAAAAACACAATTTTAAAGCAATTTTTATGGTAGAAAAAAGAATTTTACTTTACTAATAAAGCATAATATTTAGCAGTCAAATTACGATTTTTAACTATTTAATATGCATCTACATTAAAAATTTATACGACGCGACATAAGTATGCTTTTATAATAGCCTTGGACAGTTACTGTAACGAAAAGAGAAAGATTCTTGCCTTCTTTATATTTGAATTGGAATTTAAGTGATTAAAAATATCGGACTATGGTGTTTAATTTTTTAAAGAACCTCTTTTTTTTGGTGAATTAAAGAACCTCTTTTAATCTCTTCAAAATTCATATAGCCAAACATTAGAGGAGAGAATACATGTTAAACACAGTAAGCGAAAGATTCTTGCCTTCTTTATATTTTACTCAATTAAATTATGTCTTTTTTCTTTTTGCTCCTTCTTCTGAATTGAACCAACCATATACCTAGTAGATTTTTTTTAAAGCACCTTGCCATTTATTTGCATGAGCTATTTTGGTAACATTTAAGACAATTTGTGATTTTATTTTTTAATAGGGTGTTTGACAAACTTAATCCTAATTCAAACAGTGTAAACCTCTAACATGTTGCAGTGTAGAACAAAAGTATACTGTAATATAAAGTTCTCATATGTTACAATATTTTTAGTTCTAATTGTCAGTTTCAACTTACTTCTTAGAAATTTTATAATTTCTTTTTTTGCTGAAAAAGTTTTATATGTAGGTTTTGAAAGTATGCACGTTATAGACTTTCATCAAACATCGGGAGGGGATTTTGTTGCTCAAAAGAGGATAAACATAGAAAGAAGTGAGTTTGGAATATTACCTTTCACTTTTCTGGTGTGAAAATAGTTGTCAAGTATACATAAAGTTTTAATCTAACAAAAAAAAAAAAACTATACATAAAGCTTAAATTTTTTTTAGGGACATAAAGCTTAATTTTAAGCACCGCTTTCTAAGCGCGAGCAAGTTCAAGAACACTCTTACAATCCTAGTTGGGAATTGACCAATTTCCACCTAAAAGGTAAATAAAATATCAACTTTTAACTTGGAGACATGTGCTTTGTTTTCAAATAAAAAAAGGGAAAAAGAGTAACCTTTGTTTCATTCAAAGTGCAGAAGAAAACAAACATGTACAAATCTTCGCATACAGTAGAACGAAAATTTTCCTACTTGTATATTATAACTAAGGTATAAACTACAAGTTCAACAAAAATTCACGGTTTTCAATTGTTTGTTCCTTTTACTTTCAAAGGGCGTTTGGTAATTTGATGCCAACCAACTATAATATGAAACTTTTAACAACTGTAATGAAAAACAAAAAAGTTGTTACAGTATAAAGCTCTCACATATTACTATTTTTAAATTAAAATTTTCAGTTCTAATTGATTTGTCAATCGTCCTATTGAAGTTTCAAACTTAATTTTTTTTCTCAAGTGAGAGTGCTTGATTTGCCTTGATTTGCCTAAATAGCTGAAAGAGAAGATGTAGCATATGAGAACTTTATACTATTTTTAACTGAAAAATTAGTTAGAATTAATTAATGTTAAACAGGCTAATAATTACAAATATATATATATATATATATATATATATATATATATAAGATGAGCTATTAGAAAGTATATTGCGATCACGACTGCAACAAACGAGAACGTAAAGCACATACCTACAAATAATTGGAATTTAAGGGGGGGAAAAAAATTTGTATCCAAGTCCCCACGGGTCCATCAATGTCGTAAACAAGTACAACACAATGGTGACAATGCCATCCGTTCACGGTTCACCAAGAATCTTATACATGAAGGGACATGATCGCATAAATACACGAGACTATATTCAAAGCACTTGGTGCCACACAAGAGAAAATTACGATTCCGTTCTATAATGTTTTTTTTTTGGGAACTGTTGCACTAATTTATAAGTTCTCAACCTTCGAATATATCTTATGTACAAGCACCAAAATACGGTCCAACGGTAGCCAGAGCAGTTCATCTGTTCATGTAGTGCCCTACTGCCCGTCTGCGTAAGTTTGTCATGAACTGTTGATGGAAAGAAATAACAGATATTTAACCACCTTATTCATGAGCTTATTGGGTGTATGGCAATGTTGTTTAAAACCATGATTGTGGTTAAAAACGTTGTAGCATATAGGAGCTTTACACTGTAATAATTTTTGGCTTTTAACTGTAGCACATGAGAACTTTACATTATTCAGTAACCATAACTCTGGTTCTAGCCAATGTTATCAAAGTGCTATTAGAATAAAAGAACATCATGTGTTAGTTTTGTTATTTTATAGACCTGTCTCCAAAATTTAACAATCTGAAATCTAAGTGTAAAATAGGTTGGTACTACTTTTTGAAGTGATCTATTTCCTTCCTTGATTAAATCATGTTTATGTATAAAAAAGCTACACATTCTTCCCCCTCCAAAAATAATTAAATAAATGTGTTACCGCTCTATTGCTGATAGCATTGACATATCCCAATATGGATTTTCTAATAATAACATTCCTCTAATTCATATAAGATTTGAGAATAATTATTTTGAAAGTTTTTAATATGATATTTATGTATAATATTTGAAAGAAGTAAAAAATGAAAACAATTTAGGGACTAAATATAGAGAGAGGGAAAAAAATATGGCTTGTTTTTGAGACAGAAAAAAATCAGTGGCCTCCAATGAAACAAAAAGAGTATGCTTGCATTCTTAAACCTTTAAGATAACCCAACAATAATTCAAAAATTTAACATGAGATATGTTTATAAGAAAGCTTTTCAATTTATAGACAGTCTATAAGATAAAATTGACTAACAATTTAATTTTAGAGAGAAAAAAGGAATTAAAAAACTAGCCGTAACCTTGTTCATAATAATCTTAGAAGGCTAAAATGTTGAGAGTAACTAAATTACATGGTATATTAATAAAAATGAAATTGAGATATAACTGCTTTTTTAAATATTTTAAGAGTAGCAAAATTACGCAATAATTGTTATCATTATTTTATTGTTTTATGCTATAAAATTACACAGTGATTATTAAATTAACTATGATTTTTATTATTTATAAAATATCTTCAAATCGTGGTATGTTTCAAGACGACTAATATACTGATATGTTTTCATCAATAAAAATACTAATATGTCCTGACTCTTTTCTTTTTTCCCTAAAAAAAAAAAAAAAAACCACAACATACATGTGACATGCACGTGGTAAAAAAAAAGAGTGACGCAATGGTGGTGGTGGTAGAGTTGACACAATTATGGTGTGTTTACTTACACATAATCAAGGTGGACATGAATTGGAATTGGCAAGATTTGAAGTGAAGAATTGGAGTCCAAGCAAATTGTTTACTTGGTTAAAGGATTCAAAATCGGAATCACTTTGAATCCCATTCATGTATTTATTAGACCTAGAATTGAAATGAGTTGTTATCAAATTGCTTATATATCCTTTAACTCATTTTGTATATTTAATTTAAAAAATAAAATGTGCACTTGTTATATTTATGTTAGTCATAATCCAAACAATTATACAATATTATAATATGTTAATTTAATAAATATACACCCTATTTTTTGTCAAAAAATCTATTTTCAAAAATTGAATAAAACAAATAAAATTTGAATTAAAGTGTAAAAATAAAAACATATTATTCATTTTAATAAAAAATAAATTATATATTTACCATAGTAAAGATTATTGTGCTAGAGTTATAATGCTAGGTAAATAAAATAATAACACTGGTCATAATAATATATTTTGTTTGTTATTTCTCAATTCAACAATTATAAGTAAAATAAAAGTAAAACAGTATTTAATATTAATATCAGGATTTAGAGTCCCAATATGAAGGAGGGCATGTGATGGCTAATTTCATTCGTCGATGTAAACTTGTGTAAGGCCTGTCATTCTCACCTCTATTGCAAAATAAAAATAAAAAATAATAATATGGTGTCTGACATTACATCTTTGAACCAAAATTTTTTATTAAGATAATGTAATTAATATTCTTACATATTATAATATTAAAAAATAAATTATAATATAAATTTTTTATATAATATAATATTTTAAACTAAAATTGATTCCAATATAATAATTCTACAAATAACTACTCTCTTTTATTTCAATTCTTTGTCCATTCTACAATCTTCCATATTTTTCTAACTCTCTATCCATCGACTTTTTTCATTCTTCCTATGTCAAACAAAGTGTGAGGGGCCCACAGGGGGTTAATGGCATCAGGGTAACCAAAAGAGGCGGATGGTGTGATGCAGGGGAGGAGAAGAAGAGAAGGACGATGACGTGGCGAGATGTGATGATAGGGTTAATTCGGTGGGCGATATACTCGGCGGCGTTCGCGGCCCTTTAAATGAAGTAGAAATTAGAATAGCCATAGCCATAGGCAGTCAGGCAGCGTGCCTCTTGAAGGGACAAGGGGTGTCCGCCGTCTGGCAACTAGGTTCTGCGGGCCTGTAGACAAATGGCAAAATCCATCTTCTTTTTCGAACTTCTATTTTTGGGCTTTTCCATTAAATTAATAACATGTGTGACACAAAATAGTTTAAAATACTTTATTAAATAATATAAATTTTTATATATTATAATAATAATAATAAAATTATTATAGTATAAAATTTTAATATATATAGTTAAAACAGTTCTAATTATTATATGGAACATTTTATCAAAAAAAAAAAAAAAAAGACTCCAACTAAGGCAACAAGAAGTTTCGTCAGCAGATTGCACTCACGGGTGACAAATGCCATCTTCTTGATTCACACTTTTACAAGGGTCACCAACAACTGAATGGGACACCCATACCGCTCTATAATCATTTTTCCCCCTTTTGTTTGTACTGTTTGGGTCATCCCTTGGTATCTAGTGGGTTTTTTTTTTATTATTTTTGGCTAGAGTCCTTTCATATTCGTGTTACCGAAACAGAACACTTTGTTAAAACAATACAGTGCGCGTTTTAAACTTAAAAATTATATACAGCACGCATTTTAAACTTAAAAATTGTAATCTACGAAGAATTTATTATGTAATAAATTTTTATATTTTATTATAATACATAAATTTTACATTATAATATATAAAACTTTTTAGTTTCAACAAATTTTATAAAAACAATGCTCTAGAGCGCTAATAGCAGTGAACACTATACAATAATAAGAGACGAATCTTATAATATGTGGTTCAAAAATAAAATATATTTTTTATTAATTGTGACATTTAACACCATTGTTATTGCGCATTATTCAAATATTTAGCAACCATGGTATGTCATGTTGTTTATCTTTCCAAGAGAATTTTGTTTTGAGCAGTTTCCCGATTGATGCCTTTGGGTTGTAGATTGGAACTGCCACTTCAAACAAAAAAAACACAGTAACAACTTAATTACGAGAGAGAAAATATTGCAGCAAAATTTGTTCTAATTATTTTGTTGTTTGAACTAATGAACCAAACAACACTTTCTAAACTGTTCACTCCGACTACTATATTTGATTCCTATTGATTAATAGATTAACTTTTTTGCTTTAATATTTACATCATTTTTATTTTTTTAATTATTTTAAAATTTAAAGTTTATTTTTATACATTTTAATGTTTAATAATTACGACAAAAGACAAATATCATATTTTAAATAGCATTATGTATTACACCATAAAATAAAATAACGTATCAAATATGTTATTTTTATACTTTTAGTAACAAAAATAACATTAACATTGGTACATTGGATATGGTATTACATGCTATATTTTTATGCCCAAAAACAAATTTTACATGCCTCATTTTGACTTCTGAATTAATTTTTCCCTTTAAGAAGGTCCTTATGAGAAATATCATACTCACATACAGATCATCATCTCTCATTTCTTCGACAACCACCATTTGAGGATCACCCGACACTAGAGATACTGGGAGCCCTTGTAGTGACTCCTTTTGGTGCAGGATTACTTCTTCATTTCCTTCTCTCTTTTTTAAGCATTCAGCGAGAATTTACTAATATCACGGTGGACAATCATCGATATCTTAACAGGATACTCTCAATAATACAGTAGCAGCTGGATACCTCCGGTAACACGCCGAGCTACATTTGGAAACACAATAGGCTTCGTCGATAACACCATAAATAACCTGGTATGATACCCGTATTACTACCAGGAAACTTTCTCATATCCTAATTTTTGTATTGTGGTGTTGGTTGTAAAAGTTTCTTTCTTAGACCAAATATTAAATCCATTCTATAGATTTTAAATGTATTATGATATCATCATTATATTTTAAAAATCCTTAAAATTAGGCTGTTTGTTGCTTAAATTTAAATTGGTATCTAAAATAACAATTTTAAAATTATCTCAGGTAAAAGATGGAATTTTTTTTCGACAAATTGGAATCATGATATTGTAATTAAATTAATAATATATTATTTATTAAGTATTTTTTATGTATGTTATAGGTTATATAATTGATATATCATCAAGTTAATATAATGATAGTGATACTTAATAACCTTTTTTTTTATGACTTCAAGTGATAATGATACTTTCTATTTAGTTTGTGCAAAATGTTATAGATTGATAATACAAACAATATTACATTAAATTAATAATTATTATTTTTTATTGCTTTTTGCATTTTTTAAATTATCTTGTAAGTAATTTAATATCAGTGATTTATTTTTTTTGTTTAAGTTGCATTGTAATTCACAAAGTGTATATGTATTTATCTAATATCAAATTTTTTTCAACGACTCAACTATGAGAAAAATAAGAAGATTTGTTCAAAAAATTAAATACATGATAAAGTCCACTTATAAAGTATTTTTGGATTCTTTATATATGTAATTCAAAAGGGGATATATAAGTGATATTTGTAAAGTGAAGATGGATTTTAATTTGCTTCTTAAAAAAGGGTTTGTTTTAACATTTTAGACATACATCAAAATTTCAATAGTGAACTAGAAATGAAGCAAAATTTTAAAAATAGCAAAAATAATAGCTCTGAAATAATTATTTATGTGATTATATAGTTTAAAGTGTGATGTTATTACGAGAAATTACTCTAAACTATTACTAATTTTCAAAATATTATCAAAAATCACAAAATTTAATTCTACCTTAGTAATTTTGCCATGTAATGTACCATGGATCGTAACTATCTCTTCTTTGTATACAAAAAGGGTGAAACTCCTTTGCGAATGGGGCGAGTTAGGGTTTGCTTTGTGCACTGGTTCAAAATAGTTTAGTTTAAAACTGTATTATTTGAATTATAAGTTATAAACTATGTGATTTAAAAATGCTTTAAACTGATGTTTACAATGTAAAGATTTAAAATGAGAAAAATAGTTTAAAACGAGAATTAATGTTTGGAAAACTATAGCTTACGAAGGAAAAAAGAAAATGTAGAAAATGATTCAAAACCGTCTAAATTTGAGGAGATTAAAGTTTAAATTTCAGATGTTTAGATAAATCTAAAATTGTATTCATAATTTAAAACCACCTCAATTATGATTATACTAAATACAGGTTTCCACGTTAAAACCTACCACCAAACGACACATTAAACATTCGCACAAAGGCCAAGTCTTCTCTGGATTGAACGGACCTCGTCTACATATTTGGGGTCTGTCGGGAAGGGCCCATCCACATCTTGGTCTGTAGGGAAGGCCCATTCAACTATTATGCCGCCAACAAAACATTCAGTGCCTACCCTTCAAAACATCTGCAAAGAGATCCTCTACTTAATTTTTGAAGCGCCAAATTTGTCCTCCTTCTGGTTGTGAAGCTGATCAATTTGGTCTCCTCGCAAGTACAGTCATTTCCCAAGGTTTGGATCTCATTTTCGTATGCTGATTTTTTTTTTAAATGATTTACTGATTATCTATTTCTTGCTCCATGTGTTTAGGTCACAAGGACGAAAAGTTTTGTTCCAAGTTCATCTTGTTTTTCCTCTTTGAAGATTTATTCTGTTTGCAATTTTTGTTTTCTCAAACTGATAATATATATATAAAGGTTCCATTTGTTGAGATCGGACTTTGAATTCTTTTCGATACAGAAATTCAATAATTTTGAACGAATTAAAATCTGGTATTTGTTCTTCGGAAAACCGAAAAACAGGAAATCCAGTGATCTGGTTCTGATTTTAATTTAAATTTCGCGGAACTTTCCCGGCAACCAAACGGAAGATTTGCGACGAACCTGAAAAACCCTAATTTTTTTAGGATTTATTTCATTTTTCTGTTTTCAGGAACGCAGTAGGGAAATGCAGGCTCAAGAGATCGAGATCAATCACCAAGACGCGGTCCATGATGCGGTTATGGATTACTATGGCGATCGCCTCGCCACAGCCTCGTCGGACCACACAATCAACGTGATTAGGGTTAAGAAGAACTCGAAATCCGAGCATCTCGCGACATTGCGTGGTCACATCGGACCCGTTTGGCAACTGGATTGGGCGCATCCGAAGTTCGGGTCTTTGCTCGCTTCGTGTTCTTACGATGGGAAAGTCATAATTTGGAAAGAAGCCACCAAGGACCAGTGGATCCAAGCCCATGTTTTTGTTGACCACAAATCGTCTGTTAACTCGATTGCTTGGGCTCCTCATGAGCTCGGTCTATCCTTGGCCTGCGGTTCGTCTGATGGGAATATTTCAGTTTTCATCGCAAGATCAGATGGCAGTGGTTGGGACACATCCAGGATTGAACGAGCTCACCTAGTTGGAGTTACTTCCGTGTCATGGGCTATTCCTAAACCCTCTGCCATTGCTGGTGCCAATGACACTGCTTGGAGGCTTTGCTCTGGCGGTTTCGATAACAATGTTAAGGTATGGAAGCTTGACAATGGGGTTTGGAAGATGGATTGCTCGAAAGCTCTTCAATTGCACACTGACTGGATCAGGGATGTTGCTTGGGCTCCCAACTTTGGGTTGCCTAAATCGATGATTGCGAGCGCGTCCCAGGATGGGAAAGTTGTTGTTTGGAGCTTGCCAAATGCAGGGGACGGTCAGTGGGTAGGCAAGGTTTTGTGCGATTTCAAGACGAGTGTTTGGAAGGTCTCTTGGTCACTCACCGGAGATGTACTAGCCGTGGCTGATGAGAACAAGAAAGTAACTCTCTGGAAGGAAGCTGCATCTGGTGAATGGCAACAGGTTCAAGCAATTGAGCCATAGGTTTCTTGTTTGGGATTAGTTTGCTGTCTGGAGATTTTAGCTCAGATCTCTTCTCTTGGCATGTTTTAGGACTGGTGGTGCTTATAATGTAAGAAAGCTGAATACTTTTGTTTGATATTGTTTAGTTAATGTTTCTTACTTTTGCTCCAGTAAAAGGAAAAAACTGCGTATGTTTGGATCAAATATGATCGATATTTCATTGTCAGTTTGCTTGTAAAATCTCTCAAAATTCTTGACCTAGGTTGAGATTTTATCGTGGCTTAATTTTGTCATATCTTCTTGGTGTAGTGTTGATGTAAAGTTTTGATTGTTTTGTCTGACAAATTGTTGCCTAATATAAGTGCTCCTTTCCATCGGCATTGCCGTAAATTAAAATTTATTATTAGAAAGGATCTCAAAATTTTATGTTTTGCCATTTTGATTCTACAGCTTCTTTTGTGCCCCATTTTTTTTTTTTTTTTTGGGTTGCTTGGTAATTGATTGTTATTTGCAGAGGGACAGGCTTCGTTTTGAGAAATTGTTTCTGAAAAATTGTTTGAGATAAAAAAATCGATGCAATTGGGCTAATAATCAAGCTGATGCATAGTTGTTTATTTCATGGTTCGGACGTTCTGGTCGCTTCCCTTGCAGCTAGCTGGCATTTCACACCAACTTGTTCAGAATCTTTTATAACTCTAAAGTAAACATTCGTTCCTCTCTTTAGCAAGCTCTTCGTGAAATGAACTGATATAATCCTTTCGTTATTCTCTGACTGCAAACGTACCTTCTGTTTTGCGTTACATATTTTGGTCATGAAATATTTTGTTTGCTGTTTGTTTTGTGGCTTCAAACTATGCGTATTCCGTATTCGTGCTTTGCTTATTTCACACGTCCAATAGAGTGTTCTCAGTTTTGCGAAAATAATGGGCATGGCTTTACTGCATGTTTCAATATCGCCACTGATTTTTTTCATGTTTCGAATGTGCGCACTTTCACGTGAACATAAATAAATTATTGTGAAAATTAAAGGATTTGCAGTTCTTTAACTTTTTTTTTTTTTTCTCTATTCTTAGAATTCCGTCTTTTTAAGTTTGATATGTAATAGGAGTAAATGAGGGGAAAAATGTTTAAGAAAGGAATAAATATTTATGCCCTTGTAGTGAGATGATAATCGTATAGATTTTCTTTTTTAAATTATGACGTTGGTAATGTTTTGGTTAAAAGAAATCTTTTTTATTTTTATTTTTATAAGGTTATAAGGTTGTTATTTAAAAAATTATAGGTCTTAGTTTAGTACGTGGTTTGTTATTTAAATATGGTCCAATTGTTTTTTTTTTTTTTAACTAGTTTATAACGTCGTAAGGTTAAATGATTGCCTGTCAGTGAAAAGAAGCCTAGATATGTCTAATCATCCGGGACATGTAAATTGGAATCTTCCATCTTCCTTCAAGAACTGTGAACTTCTGCTCACTTTCCAGCAAATTTTTTTATTTTATTTTATTTGTTAATGCAATTTCTCAAATAGACCTAGGAATTCATTTAAAAAAAAAGACCTAGGAATTCGTTAAAAAGACCTAGGAATAATGGATGGGTTCAATTTGATAAATACCGCTTATATGGTATCACTTTTGATTCCTAACATTTTTACACTTTTGTGTATTTTTTTTTTGAAACGCACAACTTTTAGGAAATAAAAAGAAAGAAAGGAGAAAGAAAAAGACATTGCGAGAGAGAGAGGGAAGTGCGTAATACATAGAGTGAAGGAAGAGAGAGAGAGAAAAAGTTAGGTACTGAGATTTTTGTGTGGGTAATTTGGATTTATTACATGTCAAAGTTGTATAAATAAAACGTTTTTGAAAAAAAATATAGTAGAAAACATTAATGGTGTTAAATAAGTGATATAAAACCTAATTTTTTTTTTAGGGGTGAAACTACCTTAGGCTTACAGGGGGATAGTTGGCCCCAGCCTAAAGGGCTTCCTGACTAATTCCTACTATTTCTGTGAAAAAAATTAAAACACACCACTTTTAGAAAATAGAAAGAGAGAGAGGAGAGAAAGAGACACATAGAGAGAGGGAAGAGCGTGAAACATAGAGTAAGGGAGAACTGGTTGGTGAGATTTTTTGTTTGGTTAATTTGGATATATTGTATATCAAAAGTTGTATGAATCAAGAGTTTAAAAAAAATTAGTACAAAACATTAGTAGTGTTAAAGAAGTTGTATGTGACCTAATTTTTTCTTAAGGGCAAAGCCACCTTAGGTCTATGTGAGACAGCTACCCCCAGACTGGAGGAATTTTGGACTTCTAGGCCCAAAATATTATTTTTCATATTTTTATTTAAAATTGTCTCGTGAAAATTCTTAATTGGAATTTTTTTTTATTTTATCTTTAAAAAAGTTTATATTATTCCTTAAATTTTAACTTTAGATTAATTTACACCTCGTTATCTTTACAATTTTTCCCCTGCTCCGCTATTGCCTAGGAAAATCTTCAACAAAAAGAAACTCATGAGAATGATTGAAAATTTTTATCCTCACTCTCTCTCAGTTTTTTTTTTTAATTTTTTGGTTGAAAAAATAATAAAAAAAAAAATCAAAGACAATTGCCTTGGATTCCATCCACTCTGGTCTTACACATCTGAAATTGTAATTTTTGCTTTTGCAGTAATGCAAAGTTATAATTCAGAGATGCAAAATAAACACTTTGTATGAGGAATTCACATTGTTATTCAAGGTTTCATATTTGCATTGTCATTCTTGCTAGAAGTTCAAAATGAAATCGTTTTGCATTGGGAAATACCAGTTCCAACCACTAAGAGGGCCTTTGGCTAAGGGTAGTTCAAACCATAAACTCAGTTATAAATAATATAAAGCTCTTACATGCTACAGTAAAAATAAAAAAAAATTGTTACAGTGTAAATCTTTCACATACTATAATAAAAATGGTTCTCATCAATGGTTTCCACCATTAACCAAACACCTTACAAGTCTTAGTTGAAATCAATTTTAATACTGTATTTTTTTTATAAAATTTAAATAACTATAATATTTTTAGTTCTAATCTTTAATTTGAACCGATAACCCAAACACTCTCTTAGTTTTCTATAAGCCACTTAAGACAACAAAATCTAGCAAGGCATGCTATCTTTAGGGGAAAAAACCTTTTTTTTAATTTTTTTTCCCCTGTTGATCAAGAGGAAACTGCTTTATTATGGCAGCGTCAAATACTCAATAATCGAGGCCTCTGCCCTGGCAAAATAAGCCTACGCGTGAACGAGGCCATGCATCAATCAAAGCCTCAACTCATCCCAAGGTGACAGGCACGTGAGATCCGTGCCATGCAGGTGACATGCCTGCACGTGCTACGATGTTAGCGTTGAGAAATGCTTGGCATAATGCACGTGTGGGGGGAAGCATCAAAGGAAGGAACGTGGGGGCGACAAAAGTCCTCAATCAGATTCCCGCCACGTGGACTTAACCAGCCAACCATGGCCCTCGGCTGGCCTTTTGAAACCCTCACATGTTCGCTGACACCACCTCCACCATGTCACGTGCAAATAGGACCGACACTATCCCTCAATACAGCAACTTTTATAAAGTACTTATAAACGTGAATTATTGGCTTGATTGATATTAATTGATTTTAGTTAATTTTTTAGTTAATAATAATATAAAATTTTTATATATTATAATAAAAATAAAATAAGTTGTTATAATATAAAATTTTTATATATTATAGTGTTTATAATTTTATTATAGTGTTTATAATTTTAACAGTAAACAATTTATAAATAAAGAATTTACTTTAAGTTTTACAGAGAAAAAAAAAAAAAACAAATGTAACCGTGACCTTAGCCAAATTACCAGGGTTATTTTTGGGGATTGGTGTCCATAAAAGTCACTTCCTTCCCATCTGACTCGGTCTCGTAAGAACGACACACACTTCTTTGCACTACACTACGGAAATCATATCTGTGGCCAACTATCCACTTTCAATTAATCTTGAAATTTGATTTAGACACTTTTACTTGAGAATTAATTCAGACACATCAAACGTTTGGACAGTAACTTTTCCTGTAATTTGAACTCCTTAAATCTAGGAGAGTGTTCAAGAAAAAAGAAACAAATTTCAATTAGACGCTTAATTAAATGCCTTTTTTCTTAACCCAAAAAAATGAATATTCAGGTGCAAGAAAAAAAAAAAAAACGCTATATCCCCTGTCAGAGAAAAAAAAAAGTTCATCCTTTCTTTAAAAAAAAAGGCAGAAAACGTTATAGAGGGTCAATAACTAATTATATTTTAATTTAATTGAACTAATAAGGTGTTAGAGAATTTTTGTTAAAAATAATATAACATGTAAGAGTTTTAATATTGTAGCAACTAAATATTTTGGTTGAAACTGACAATACCAAACACCTTATGATTACGTCTTTTTCTTTTATTTCTTTGCAAACCTATCATTTTCTAAATTATTAGCTTGTTCGAAAGTTTAGTTCAAACTAATTTCGTTACAATGTTTTGTTTACAAAATTTAAATTATAAATTTTGTTATAACATTTTCTCTTATAAAATTTAAATTATTATAATATTTTCTTTTACGAAATTTAGGTTCAAACCTTTGTACTTTAAAATTTATGTGGTGTTTGACAAATTCAGTTTCAATTCATTCGTTTTAACTTAAACAGTGTAAAGCTTTCACATGTTACAGTATAAAGTAAAAATATGCTATAATATAATGTTTTTATATGTTATATTATTTTCAATTTTAACTTTTGGTTTCAATTTATTGTTTTAACTCATTTCTTAAACATCGTGTTACACTTTTTATAGATCTTTTGGGGTAAATAAATTTAACTACCTTTGTCCTTTTTACCTCGGTAATTTTCACCATGTGGACATGCCTTTTTACCTAACACAATCCTGCCACAAAGTGATTGGGGTCTTAGGGACGGGGAAAACAAAAGCAATCCAACATGGCAGGTAAGATTAAAAGTAAAAGACCTTCCAACTAGCAACGTGGAGTCAGTCTTTACCGTTACTTTCGACTAAGTTGAGCTGTAATCATCGTGCTTAAACGTGCATTGGGGGATTATGTTAAACACTAACAGGTTATGATAGACCACAACTAACCATGATTTTGTATATCCAAATTAAAAATATTTACGTTTCAGAGATTTAAAAAGATAAAATAAAAGAGCACAATTCCCAAGATGAAAAAAATTATTAGCAGCAGAGGAATCCGGCTGTAAACTTGGACGATATTGGAGGAGGAGGAGTCTCGGCGACAAAACCCACAAAAAGATCGATTCCACAGGGGGTTGAATCTTTTTAATTTCAATATTTTTCCCCTTAAATTATGATTACAGACTTAATTAATTAACAATTATATTTAGCTCAATTAATTGATGGGTGATTTACCATTTTACCCCTCATAGTTGATAGCCTCAAATTGAGTGCCTTGTTGCGGGAAAAAGTAGTACAGTGTTAGATCATAGGGCAGTTTCAGCCCAGTTGCAGTCCTTTCTTTTTTGTTTATCCTGTACACTGCACAGCCTGCTGTTTTTTGCCTCTTTGATCCTTTACATGGCTCGGCAATTTGGACCACAACTCAATAGGTGAACCATCCGTTTTATGAGGTGTTTAATAGTGGTAAAAATTGAGTAATTTTCACCATAAATTTAGTTATAAGCAGTAAAAAGTTTTTACATGCTACAGTAACAATAAAAAAAATTGCTACAGTGTAAAACTCTCACATGTTACAGCAAAAATGGTTTCCACCATTGGTTCCTACCATTCTTCCAAACACCCACTTATACTTTTTTTTTTTTGTTTAGAAACAAAATGCCTGAGAAAAAGAAAAAAAGGGGAAAAAAACAACAAAAAGGACTAGTTGCAATCTTCCATAGAAATTTGGTTTCAATGCCTTTATTTTGTTCCCTCCATGTTAACTTTGAAATTTGTTTTTTTGCATCTTTATATACCTTTACAGTCTAAAAGCAACGTCATTGTCACGTCTCTCTCTCTCTTTTCATGATTTTGATCTTCACCCATATAATGCCCTTTTAATTTTTGTAAATGATTATTAAGCTTTTTTGTGTTTTTCTGTTTGGGAGAATTGTTTGAACTAAGTCAATGGAATGATATGATAACAACTAATTATTGTTTGACGTAATAATCACAAAAAAAGAAATTAAACTTCAAATTATTGAATAAAGCTAAAAAATGCATGAAAATGAAATTGGTGTTCTCAACTCTCAAGGGCAGTATTGCCAACTCAAGAGCTCACACATCAAAATGAAAAATAAAAATAAATAAATAAAGTTTTAACAAAATATTCAAAAAAAATAAATGAGAATTTTACGTTAAAATGCATGTAATTGACATACATTGCTAACAAAAAAAAAAAAAAAAAAAAAGGGGGGGAAAGAAAGAGAGAAAAGAAGTCTAAAATATTAAAGTTAACAGAGCTTGCAAGTCACTTCCCCATTATAAAAATCATCACTCTCTACATGAAAAAAAGATGCTCTCTGTTTTCAGGAAATTTCATTTCAGCCCCTTCCTTCACTCCTCAAAACTCCCCACACAACCATCACTCCCATCCTTCTCTCTCAGACCCACACATTTCTCTCTCTAAAACGAGGAAAAAAAAAAAAAAAAAACAAAGCTCTGATTTTCCAACATTTTCCATAAATTTTCTTCAATGGAAGTGCCTGAGTTCTTCGTCGGCGGTTACTTCAGAGCAGCAGGAGCTGGAGACTTCTCCGCGGAGAAGAGGCATTCGGAGCAGATGCCCGGCGAGCACTTCGCCATTGACGACCTCCTTGACTTTTCCAACGACGACGCCATGGTCACCGGCGGCTTCTTCGACAATGTCGCCGGAAACTCGACGGATTCATCCACCGTCACCGTCGTCGACAGCTGCAATTCCTCCGTCTCCGGTGGCGATCAGCAGTTTTGCGGCAACCGCAGCTTCTCCGAGACTCGGTTCTCCGGCGACATCTGCCTTCCGGTACACAAAAATCTAAATTCTAAATTTTTTATTTGAAAACGCAAAAAATGTTGTTAGTTCTGAATTTATTTATTTTTTTTAAATTATGCAGTACGATGATTTGGCGGAGCTAGAATGGCTATCGAACTTTGTGGACGACTCATTCTCAGCCGAGAAGGACTTACAACCTCTACAGTTCCTATCGGCGACCTCGGCCACTGCCGCCGCCGTAGGAAAGCCTCTCACACCCGAAACGTCGTCGTCCTCCGAAACGCTCACCACCGAGACGGCCAGAAACGCTATGTTTTTTCAGCACGAAACTCCCCTCCCCGGCAAGGCCCGGAGCAAGCGCTCACGCGCCGCCCCTGGTGACTGGACCACGCGCCTCCTTAACCTTGTCACCCCCGGCGGAGGGGAAGCCAAGCCGGCCAAAACGACGCCGTCTAAGAAGAGGGAGGGCTCGAACGCCAATGCGGGGTCGGATTCTTCGGGCCGAAAGTGCCTCCACTGTGCCGCGGAGAAGACGCCTCAGTGGCGGACTGGGCCCACGGGCCCGAAAACTCTGTGCAATGCTTGTGGGGTCCGATATAAATCGGGCCGGTTAGTGCCCGAATACCGGCCTGCCGCTAGCCCGACTTTTGTGTCTGCCAAGCATTCGAATTCTCATAGGAAGGTTTTGGAGCTCCGAAGGCAGAAGGAGCTCCAGAGAGCGCAGCAGCGTCAGTTCCTTAGTCAAAGCTCCATTTTCGGTATATCCAACGGTGGTGATGATTTCTTGATCCATCATCATAGTGGGCCCCATTTTCGGCATTTGATCTAGTGTATGCTAGAGTAGGCAAAATGAAAATTTTAAAACTAGGGGTGAAGCTCTAGGCAAAAAAAAAAAAAAAAAAAAAATCATTTAACATGACTCTCTAGATTTGCTAATTTTGCTCCGCAAAAATGATTTTGTAGTTGTTGTGTTTTTTTTTTTCTTTTTTTTTTTGTTCTTAAGTAAAACTTGTGGAATTAAGAACTAAAAACAAAAAGGGGCAGGCTCTGTATTGCACTTTTACTTTTCCCTTTTGCCCAATTTGGCAAATTGAGAACCAATTTTAATTCTTCATGGGAAATTTCATTTTTTTTTCCCTCATGGGCCTTTCCTCATTTTTGTTTAGATAAATAAGACTATTTTTTTTCTTTTTTTATTGTTCTTTTTTCCATTTTTTGGGTGAATATTAATATAGCAAGTTCAGGAAGGCAAATACCTATATTGGATATGGGCAGGGGAGTGATGCCTAGCAAATGATGCACCACTTTTGTGAAACCAAATGGGCGGCCATAGAAGCATGTGCCCGAATTGCTTTTGCCTCTTCAAACGGTTGACATTTGGACATGACGAGCTTATTACGTTATTACTTTCTCATTTAAATTCCATTATATTTTCTCTCATGAGCCAACAAGTGCCGATCATTCTTAGTTTCAAAAGTGAATTAAATTGACTTGTTATCAAATTATTTCATTTCATCGAAGGCAATGAGAAGTTCATGCTTGATACACGTGAAAGTAAAAATATCATGAAAACGCTCTTGAAACTTAATTAGTCCTTTGATTTTGCCTATTAATGATTCTTTTGGCATTTTCAACTATCCTTTTCTAAAAATCAATTAGTGATCATATGATGGCCATTTAATTCACCATTATTTTCTCTCCAAAATAAGTTTGAAATAAATGACACCAAGAAATTTTAAAAAAATTGTATTGGAGTTATTGTAGTTGTGAATTCGAGGGCGCATTTTTTATTATCAACGAGGACCCATTTTGCCGGGGATTAGAGAAAAACAAAGAACTTAGGCAGCGGCAAACAGCGTGCATGGATTTCAGTGAAATAATTATATACATATTTGAAAATTATTAGGAATTTAAGCCATTGTCGTCTATACGTACCATCTAAATTGAAAATATGGTTTTAGAATAATGTACATGGAAATCAATGCAAAATGAAAAAATCAAACAAATAACAATAATAATAATAATAATAACAATAATAATTGGGGAGGAAATATTGAGTGTGCTTAGCTTGCATAAAACGAGTCATGTGGGAGATGGCAAATAAGGATGAAACTAGCCAATTAGGTACACAGTGGGGCCTGATATAACTGTCCACCTGATCCTGGACATTTTCCCTTCAATGGGACCCACTGTCTTACTGTCTTGCAATGGTTATTGTTTTTTAATTTACTTTCTTAATTTATAAGTAGTGATTAAGGGTGTTGTCATGGTCAATTACTTTATTACTATGGCAGAGTTTGCTTTATTATTTATACCGTGTTTAACTGAGTGGTGAGAATATTATTTTTATTATAAATTTAATTATAAATAATATAAAATTTTTACATGTTATAATAAAAAAAAAAATTGTTATAATATAAAGCTCCACATGCTACAATAAAAGTAGTTCTAACCAATGGTTCCATCGCCCTTTCAAACATCCTCTTAGCTAAACATATGCTGTTGCTGCTTTTTTTTTTTTTTTTAAATTACTTCTTTAAAGCTTTTAACACAAACACAAGAATTAATAGTGTTTCTTGACAACTTGTTTGAGATATTCACATATATTTACAAATATAATAACTAATTAGTACTTCCAACAATAAAGAAAGTTAAATATCTAGTAATTTGCCGATCCTTGTTCTTCAGACACTTGCTACACTGTCAAATGTGGGTGATATTTCAATTTAATAATAGAAAAATAAGTAAACAAATGATGAAATGATGAAGCAATAAAGTCAGTGATCATGATATCTAAAACAAAAACAAGTGTTTCATGTGAAAGTAAAAAAAAGCATTGTATATGCTTCTGTGGCCCATTTATGGAGAACGATCAAATGTCACAGCAAGAGGGCATACAGTAAGCTGCTAGCTGATCTTGGACATTAACACTAAGGCTGGCCCATTTATGTATGGGTCTCCTTAATATATATCCCAAACTAAAATACAAGGTACGCTAAAGTACACAAATGTGCATAATTAAATAGCTAGCCAGTCACTCTTTGGTAATATATATGACATATAATTTTATATATAGGAGTAGAATATACATATATTGACATGTGTGATATATATTAGGAGTTATATAGATGCATGTGGATGATGAAACCTAGCACATGCTCTACGTGACGTGCATGCCTGCCCTATAACATCTGTTTTAGATAAAATATCCAAATTGCAGAATGGCTCTTCTGCCCATTGTCTAGGGATCTTTCCATGTTATATATTAAAAAGATGATATGGTTCCTGTCCCCTTCCTTCTATATATACCTTTCACTTTATGCATATGATTATTTTGACGTTTTATTTAATTAAAAGATAACCAATTAACCATGGTATATAAAGTTACTAATTCTTTTATCTTTTCCCTTAAAAAAGTTAATTTTTTCTTTAATATGAGTTAATTTATGCCTCAGCATAAGCTTAATATTGAAAATTTTGGAGATGAACTCGGAGACCGTCTATGTTATTATGTATATACCACCGGAAAAAAAATTTTCACCTCGATCGGTGTATATATATACATTTTTAATGATACATGTCATTTCACATGGTTTTGGCTAAAATAAGAAGGCACAAAAACAATTAAGATTTGCTTAATTTGCCTGTGAGGCTAACTTATAGGCTCTTGAGAAAAGAGTAGGTGTTTGTTTAGGAGAGCAGTTAGAACCTTTTTTAGATTAAATTTTGAACGAAAAGTAATGTAGCAAGAATGGTTCTAAAAAAAAAAAAAAAAAAAAAACAGTTCTAAACTTTTTTTAAACAAACCGTAAAATATTAACACATAGGAAGAGGCTATTATGAAATATTGCCACACCCTTTTGCAGAGAAAAAAAAATCTACATGGAATTGGTTACTAAGCATGAAGTAAATAGCCTATAGCTAGCCTAACGGGCAAGCAAACGATATATATAAAGATAAAAATTGACCAAGGCTGGTCTTCTCCTTTAAGACTACGAATATTCTTGTATGAAGAAGAAAAAGAGCACTCTCTCCATGAACCCATTTGAGATAGCCTTCACTTCACGTGGACCTAAAAGACAATCATAATATTGTTCAGTAGCACGTTAGGTTCTCCTTGTGTGGGTGAATTTTCCATCTGGCAAAGTTGGTCATGTCTTTCCATAATGGAACCAATCCTTATATGTGTTAAAAAAAAAAAACAGTAAGAAAAAAAAAAACTGATTTCTACTAATCGATAGCATATGAACAAGCTTTGTGTGTGTGTGTGTGTGTGTGTAATATTGTACTGAGTAGAAGTTGATCATGGGAAAACATTTTGTCAACCTAGCTAATAGCTATACAGGGTTACAGCTAGCCAATCAACCTAACCTAAAAGATTTTAGTTTTGACCCAGTTGGAAAGGCAGAAAAAACCAAACAGAAATGAGTTTCCTAGGGATGAACAAAGTCAGATATATAGCAAGGCTGCGTTTGCCAGCTTTTCATAGATAAATATATCTGGTAATCATCTATAATCAATCGGGTAAAAGATAAGCCTATGATATCTTATCTACACCAGTCAAGTTTGTTAAGGCGATTTTCAATAGTTAATTTGTGATGATTGCGCTGACAATGTTTGAGAGAGATAACATATATATTGTCTCAATAGAGGGAGAGAGAGAGAAGATAGCAACAGGGTTGAGTAGACCATAGATTATTCAATTCCACATGGTACTCTTAGGAGGGTGTGACAATTAAGTATAGGCACATGGGTATCAAGAAAGCCAGTTGGGCTAGCTTCCCCACCCCACCTAAAAAAAAAGGAAAGAAAAGAAAAAGAAAAAGAATCAATCTCATTAATCTCTCTCTCTCTCTCTCTCTCTCTCTCTCTCTCTCTCTCTCTCTCTCTCTCTCTCTCTCTCTCTTATAACTACTATGAGATATTTGATTAACATGATTGTCCTCTCAAATGACCTCAATATCCTCGTTTATAGCATCCTTACCTTTTATATTAGTCTCAACAAAGCTACTTGAATAAAAGGCAAAAATTTTCCTTCTTGTTAATTTGTCTAGTTCCTAACTATATTGCATTGAAGATTTGATCATTCTATAAAGATTAGAATATTGATAGCGGAGAGAATTAGTTCATGACTACCAACTTGCTCCCCCAGTTTCAGCAATACATCAACCGTGATTAAGTAGAAAAATTTTATAAATACAAAGAAGAACTGGACTCCTCCCAACCAAATGGAGTAGCCTACTTATTTACTTTCTTTTTCTATTTAAGATGGGAATTTTCTATCAAGAACCAGAATAATAAATGGGAATGCAGTTTTTTTTTCATAGCAAAAAAACAAAAATAAAAATTGGGAAGTAGTTTCTGAGTAATTAAGCCCATGGGATTAGCTTAAAGGCCAAGTTTGAATTTTCCTTCTGTCTTTACATAATGGAAAATTTTCATAAATGCTATCTTTTAAAAATTATTTATTTTATAAATGTAGCAAATGTTTTAGTATGATACAAACATATATATATATATATATATATATATAAAATATGAGTAGTAATGTGACATAATTTTTCAAGTGTGTGTGAAATAAATAAATAAAATTTTTAAAAATATAGCATAACATATAATTTTCTCTTACAAAAACTCGTACATTGTTATCTATTTGTAATGTTTTGCTCGATGTGTTTTTTTGAAGAAATAAAAACTTATAATTGATGAATATAAATAGTTACAAAAAGAGGAAAAGGTGAAAATTTTCACAAATCATCAAAAAAGAGTTAAGCATAAAATTAAAGAAAAAACGACCAATATCTAACTAAATTCAAGACATAAAAGATTTTAAAAATCATCAACAAAAAAACATTAGCTTTTCATGACGATAATAAATTTCTATTTACGGAACTCTCTTCGTGGGCTTATAGAATTTCTACTCACAACAACTTTAACTTTAATTTTGTGGTGTTTTCCCTAATGTTGTTGTTTTTATTGCTGAGAAAAAGGACCCAAAGTTCTCCCAAGTGCTTAGCAGTTTTAGAAGGAATTCGCCACGAAATCAATGGGTGGTGATCAAGACGGATGCAACAAATATGGTTATGGGGATAAAATGTCCAATCTCGAGAGCTCCTGAAGCTTTGATCTCTGACGATGTTCGTGAAGCTATTTTCATAAATACTAGTGGATCTGTTCGCTACGTTTTCCGAAAAAAAGGAAATTCTAAAGCCTATTGTTTAGAAAATTTGTGTATTCGCATTCTTTTTTTTTTTCTTTTGGCCAGTTTTATTGGCTCTTTTGTATTAGCTGATCTAGTATTTGAGTAATAGAGCTTTTACCTTATTCCTTAAAAAAAAAAAAAAAAAAAGCACAACTTAAAATCAAACAAATGCTTGAAGTGCTTATGACTGCGGTAAATTGAAGTTAAGATTTGTCTGTCGTTTAACTTTGTAATGTCACGGAGCTTTTTTACACTTTCACCTCCACAATTAAATACCACTTTTAAATTTCTAGTTATTCAACCATATTACGAATTAAATTAAAATTTTGTATTTCGATTAGCAATTCCCTAAAAATAATATTTTGTTAATTCAACCTACAACCGTTGGTTGTCTCCCATGTCCTGATAACCCCGGCTGGCGTTTGGTTGGAGGTAATGGAGTGGAATGAACTTCTTCCTCCTCCCTCGGGAGTCCTCAACCAGCTGAAACAAAAGCTTTTTTAATATATAAAAAAATCTCTTATAACAAGGGTAATGTTGTTCACAGCAAAAATAATCATATTCTATTCCCTGTACTTGTAAAATTACAACCAAATAAATCTTTCAAATTATTATTTTTCATTCTATTCCTACTAGCATTAATATTTCTGCAATGTGACGGAATTATTAGACTAATAGGGTGTTTCAAAAGTATGGTTAGAATTATTTTTGTGGTTTAAAACACTGTAGCATGTGAGAATATTACATTGTAATAACTTTTTGCTTTTTCTGTGGTATGTGAGAGCTTTACACAATTATGATTAACCACAATTACCAAACACCCCATAAACAGATTGTATGGCCTTTATTGCTGTTTTGAGGCTACAGCATTGGCCATTGTTCTCGAACCAACTCCATCTCATGTGTCTGGAATCTCTGTTTTATTGTTTGCTCTAGTTATACCTTTTCTTCATTGATGTAAACATGTTCCGTACAGGGTAAAGTTTCCAGGAATCAGAAAGCAAGAAAGTCCTAGAATTATTATGTACCTGAAATCAATAAACCTCCAAAGAGGTATTGCTTGAAAAAATCAAGGTCAGTAGACTTATTGGAAAAGATCAACCCAAATGCCAGTTGTATGATCAAAATATAAAGCTCGTAGAAAACGCCATTTTTCCACCAATAAGAATATAGAACTTTAAAAATCACACAGATACATGTCAAACTATGTACCACCACAGAACACAAAGGTACTAACAAACCCCTCGTGAAAAGTTACAAGCCATTCTTCCCTCTAGCACGGGATGTGAATGAGCTAGTCCGTGACTATGATGGAAATATCATTAGAAATTTGTGCTTCAATATATATATATATATATATATATATAGAGAGAGAGAGAGAGAGAGAGAGAGAGAGAGAGAGGCCAGTGAGCTATTGAATCGTGCGTATAAAACATTGATCAAATGTAATTGGTTATGGGCAGAAGCAATAAGCGTTGCCCACTTTGTTATTTGGCGCAAAAATATATCATTTTGAGTCGTCTCTGTGTTGTTAGTATTTATGGCCAACGTCTGCTGCTCAATTGATTTGGAGCCTAGGACCTTGAAAGGAGAGCAGCTCAACCATGCTAGGGTACTACTTTATATATAATACTCTCTAGCTTGCCTTTATTTTGTCATTTGCTTATTTTTTTCTCTTACTCTGTTTCTCACGTTTTCGTTTTTGAATCCTTCAATTTACCATCTTTCACAACTCTTTTTTCTCGTTTCTAAATAATATTATCGTTATCATTGCCAATGCACCTAATGCCAATGGCCGTTAGGTGCAAATAGTATTGGCTAAGGTGAAGATACAATTGAACTAATTTGATCTCGCATTTGTATCAAAATATACATACATAGATATTGTTGTCATTGGCGTTAATTTTTTTTTTTTTTTTCCTTGTGTAGGAAGTTGCTGCAGATGTTGTTCAAAAGTTGGGAGCACATGAAGCCACAATCTTGTTCAACGAGGTTGACAAATAATTAATTATCATCTTTTTAGACTGCACTAATTTTTTTTTTTTTTTGATGTTTTTATAATTGAACTTTGACCCTTTAATCCTTAACTTTTCATATATAGGGATTGAGACCCGTTGGTTCAATGAAGAAGATGAAGCAGATAATTGAAGATGAGGAAGAAAAGGAAGAAGATCAAGTTGTTGGACTGGAAAAGGCTAAAATTACTGAAATACCCTGTAAATGCGCATGCACTGTTGGGACTACCATTTCAGAATCCCCGGGGCAAGATAAGCTTAGGGAACCCCTCTCGGCCCCATTTTGAGACCACATATTGGGGTTTTCGGTTGTAAAATATATTTGAAAAAAAAAATGTTCTTTATCGGTGTCTCTTTATAGAACCAGTCTATGGATTATTGGTTTCAAATAAGAACGAGCGTCTATTAAAAGCCTGCTGGAATGTAGTTTAAATAGAAGCCTCTTATGTGTTCGTTAGTTTTTGTCTTTTTATTTGATTAGTGTCACTGTCATAATTACATGAACTCTAATATGAACTTAATATGATTAGTATGCAGATTATGGTTTGATCAAACTTTCATTTTCGTGCCACGTGAGTCTCCTCTTAGTCAGGGATGGAACCTAAAAAATCTAAACGGGGAGGCGGGGCAGCGAATTAAACAAATGAGATTGAGCAAATAAAGAAACATAAAATTTTAAAAGGACGAAATACAAGTTTAAGTAGGGTAAAAACATAAATGTTATAAAATTTTATTATACAAAATGAAAAGAAAAAAAATAAACTCCAATGAGACGACCGTCTACCCTTATCTGTTGGTGGCTTTGCCTCTGCTCTTGGTATTGTTTGGTCATAAAGGTTTTTTGTGATAATTTTTTTTCCTTCTTTCTTTTTAATGAAGCAACCATGGAGTTAAAAAGTTCGTTGGATAGCGAGTCAGTTTAAGGCTCAAATGGTCTGTCTAATTTTTGGTGTCCCAAATGATGTATAACAGATCATATTATGACACATGATTTATATTTTAAACTTTTTAAATGACGTGTCATAATATATTTACTTTTGTTATTTTAAAAGTGATTATTAGAGAATTTTAATAACAATGATTTGTGTTATTGGCCAAATCAGATTATGCGAAAATAATGTGTTGTCTTAAAATGTAAGTTCCAAAAACAATCCGTTGGATTACAAACTTCTGAAACGGTTCGATTCTGCTGTGAAAAATATGTGACGTCGAATCTAATAATAAATAAACCTTAACAGCAGTTTTGAGTGGTTAAAAATATTTCTACAAGTGAAGAATTAGAAATTCTCAAAGAGGCAATACAAATAACAAACATTTTCAATACGACACCTAAGCTGTAGTCGTTTGAAATCTTATAACTTATCATGGCCAAAATTACCTCGGTGGGATCCCTCGCCATGAAGCTCCATAAGGAGCGCAGGTGGGTAATTTGGGGTAATTTTGTCATTTTAGCTCAAATTTGAAATGCCGAACCTGGGGTTTAGGGTTTCTTCTTTTGGCCCTTTTGGGAAGTGAAGTAGCAATTTCAAAATAAATAAAAATAATTTTATTTAAAAAAAAAAGAATTTTTTAAAAATCATAAAAAAAAAGTTCCCAAAAAAAGGTGAGAAAAATTTCCCAAAACACAAAAACAATATCAAACGGGCCTTAAGAGTTTGACCCTTTTGAGCAAGCAAGTTCGTAAAATCATTCTCAGACATTTGGGAGGGAAAAAGGCGAAATCCAAATCCCAAACCCTCCCAATCGAGAGAAGCACTAATCGACCTCTTTCCATCAATCTTTCAAATTTCAGGTAATTTCTCTCTCTACTGTGTTTGGTTGCCGAGAACAGAATTCGTTTTGCGAAGAAATTGAGCTTTATTTTGTTTATGTTATGAGGAAAATAGAAGGGGTTTCTGGACTATATCTCGGATTGTCTTGATTTCTGCTTTTCAGTTTAGCTGATTTGCCGATTTCGTACGGCTTTTGTAGCGATTACCTTACAACGGTGGAGTTTTTTTTTTTTGTCGATATATCATCCATTTTAACTGTTGGAAAGCTAAATTTGATTGATGATATAATCTTGTGGATTATCCTGGTTGCGTATTTAGCTTTGTAGAATGCGGTTAGGTATTTGAATTTGCTTAAAGGCTTTGAGCTTCCCGGCATGGATTTTTTTTTTCTTAGCAAAGCTTTCTGTTCTGAATTTTATTCACCCTTTTTTTCTAAAAAAAAATATGTGACTGCTTGACTGAATTTATTTATTTGTTATTGGGGCTTTGGAATTTAGTTGAGATAGGGTGCATGCCTAATTTTTCCCCATTCTTGGATGAAAGGTGGATAGGAATCTTAGATCAACTAAAGGTCTTTACTAGCTAAATTAACATAGTTGGCACTTGAATGTTTCTTGTTTATTCTATGTTCATTTTGGGTGCTCAGAAATAGAATCCAGAAAATGGGAAACAATCATTTAGGTAGTGTTTGGTACATGTGCTTGAAAACTTATTTGATGTTATGTAAATCTGGAATCTAATCGGGATTAGCGTTTGGAAGAGAAAAAAGAGGTTTGGTTTGGATTTTAAACGTGGTTTAAACCCATGATTTCAGGATTTGAAGCCCCTTTAAATTTACAAAATTGGAATTTACGTGCAACAGTAAACAAGCAAAACGTACTACTTTATATATATATATATATATTTTTTATTTTCACAGTTTGAACACTTGTTTTCACATTGTCCAAATTCCTAAATGGACTCAGATTCTATTTTCAATACAAATTTACAATTTATCTGCCGATCCAAATGCCGGTTCGGATTGCAATTCAAATATATTTTTTCGGATGTTACAGTTTAAACCAAAGAAAAAACGATTCTTCAGAGTGCAGTCTCCAAAATTTGATGTAATGCGTTTATTTTGTTTGCGTTAAGCTTAGTTTGTCTGCATTATGAGGATAACCAGAAGCTTAATGTTTTGGTTTAATTTTACAGACAATTTTCCTCGGAAAGTGATTGGATGAGCACCACAGTGCATAGAACCCCCAAATCTGGGAGGCAATCTTTGTTTTTCCAAGATTTGGCTTCGCCTATTTCAGCCAGGAGAGGAAAATTTTCAACTCCGGGCCAAGCAGCTGCAGTGTCTGCTCTATGGCGCGAAAATTTCAGTGGCTCAGATCTTCCACCTCCACCCATTTACACCTTGGAAGATCGTTCAGAATTTTCTCCTGAATCTGGAATACCAGATTACCCTGTTTCCCCAGAAGTCAGATCAGATCCCAGATCTCCACTCCAAAGTTCTAGTCGTGACTTCTTGAACCCAGTAAAAAGCAAATCTGAGGCAAGCACATCTAGTGCTTTGATGCGTGCGCAGCACAATCAACAGGGTTCGGCAGGTTTCAATTGGTGGTCACCATCAAAAAGTGCTAGTGAGCAAGATGAAAAGGGAAAGAGTTCACCCGTTGAAGGAGTTGTCCAGCCTGGTGCTTTGATCACCCTACCACCTCCTAGAGAAGTTGCAAGGCCTGAGATGCAAAGGAATACCTTCCCTACTGGAAACCTTGATGAAGAAGAATGGGTTACCGTTTATGGGTATTGCTTTGGCCTCACCTTTCTGGTTTCAAGACATTATAGTTTTGGTTCTGTCTATTTGTTGATGGCCGTTATCATAGTATTGTTGCATTTTGCTTGGTGCTCATCTTCTTAAATAGTTGGATGCATATCTCTGCCTATTAATCTATAGTGAACAGGTTTTATAGAACATTTTATGGAATTTGTTATTTGCTATCGTCTTTTTTTTGTGTTTTGGAACTTATTGCTTTGCCTCATCAGGTTTTAAGTCATAGATTTTTCCCCTTTTATCGGAAACTTGTTTACAGTGTTAATTGTCTATTTTCTTGCCAGATTTTCTCCGGCCGATACCAATTTGGTTCTTAGGGAGTTCGAAAAGTGTGGTGTGATTTTGAAACATGTTCCAGGTCCCAGAGAGGCTAACTGGATGCACATTCTATACCAGGTTTTTCTCCTTCCCCTCGATTTACTTAAAATATATCAACATTGACCTTTTCAAAGGCTACATTATGAAACATAAATGCTATATGGTTTTGACTCGAGTATTACATTTTTTGGGCGGGAAGTGTTCCAATTATCACTTTGCTTCGTGTGTAGAATCGATCTGATGCACTGAAGGCTTTCAGCAAGAATGGGATGCAAATTAATGGGATACTAATTGTTGGTGTGAAGCCATTGGACCCAATGCAACGTCAGGCTTTGAACGATAGGCTCAACAATCAGGGATTTATGACGTTACCGCCTCCTCCGTCTACCAAAACTGGGGAACTGAATGCAGTGGGAGGCTCTTCTCATCCATACTATCTCCAAAACGGTAATACCAGTGTGCGACAGTCCAGAGGAGGTGCGATTGCTTCTCCAACAAAATCACTGGCGTCCAAAATTATGGATTTGATGTTTGGAGTTTAGCTGCTTTTCTTTCCTCAAATTTCATGTGGTTTGTGTATGAAAAAATTATAATTTGTCCGGCTATTTGATTGCACAGCAGAGAATTTGGCAACTCATTGAATCCCGATAGTTTAGTTTTCATTTTCTCCAAGGGTTTGCTGTTGTTTGCAAGACTCAGAACGCCAGGCGCTGCAGGCTGGTCTATGATGAGACGTGGATCGAGTGATTTTGTAGAATATTATTTAGTTCCAATGTTAGACAGTAAGAGCAACTGTTAAAAATGCCTGTCATCATCAACAAAAAGCAATACTATTGTTGTAACGGGAACTGAAATTGCTTCTCCAAAGGTAAAACAAGAATTGGGTCTTTCTTCCCCCCTTTTTACCCTCTTTAATCAATGAGAACTAGAAGTTACCAATGCTTATGAATGTCATTTTGTTTTTGTTCACTTGTTTTTTTTTTTTTAAAATAGGGAAATGTCATTTTGGATTTATGGTGTGTCTGGAACATATAGTTATACTAACATGTCACATATTTATTTCATATCCTAGCAAGTTGACAGACAGGCCTTGTGATTGGCAGTATCCATTCCAATCAAAAAATTGAAGCTGCCTAAGTCGGTGCAGTGGCCTAACAAAACCTTCACGGCACATGTATTTTTCTCCTTGTTTATGCCAAAGTAATAAGAGAACCTGATAGTTGGACACTTCGATGCAATTTCATTTTTGTGATATTTACTTTTTGTAGCTCTGTTTTAAGTTGATTCAAAAACTATATCTTTAGTTTTTGATCTTATTAAATATATACCTTCATATTAGATTCAAAAACTATATTTTTAGTTTTTGATCTTATTAAATATATATCTTTATATTAAATTTAATACATAACTTTATATCTTACCTCAGTCAATAGTTGATTTGACCTTTAAAATAAAATCATCCACAAGCAAAAGAGAAAAAAAATAAAACTTTTAATAAAATAAGAAGAAAATGAAAACAAAAACATATGAAGCACCTATATTTTAGGGGTATTCTATTATATTTTTAAGTCAAAATTTTTAGTATAAAGTTTTTTAAAGTTTTTAAAATTTTTCTATTTTTCAATTTGATGGTATTTTGGGTAATTTTTTAATTGAAGATTTGGCAGGGTAAGATATAAATTTATGTATTAAAATTAATATGAAGTTATACATTCTATGAGATCAAAATCATATGTACAATATTCGAACAAACTTGTATTTATACAGGGTATAACAAGATAAATAATCCTTCTTTTTGAAGAAAAAAATCACATAAACTTGTCATGTCATTTTTTTTAATTTTTGTACAGTTATCCTTGAACTCATATCCTTGAACTTATTACAAATTTATATTTGCCCTTTGAACTTCAAATTTTAGCATATTATGCTTTAGAGTTATAAATTTTAATCAAATTGCCCCTTATTGATAGCATTATTAGTTTTTGTTGACTAAATTTGATATGTAACATGCATATAAATAGTGAATTAATAAAATGAATGGTTATTTTTATATCTTGTAGCCCATATTTACCGCAATTAATATTTTTAACTTAGTTTTTATCAAAATAAAAGATTTTGAATTCATTAAAGTTTAAATATAAAGTTCAACTAACGTTCATGAATAAATATATATATATTTTTGTAATTAACAATCAATGTGAGAATCTCATTCATCTTCAGTAAAAAAAACTAAGCTTCAGTCAAAAAACTAACATTGCAATTAATATGGGATCGATTTGCTATTGTGAGTTGAGGGTATAATTTGTCAAAATTCAAAGTCTACAAGACACGTTGTAAATGTGCTGATAAGTCAGGAGACAGTTTGTTTAAGAAACCCTTTTGTTTTCGTAAAGCTTGAAGCAACTTTCTGAAACGGAGCCAATCTAGTCCCAGGCTTCTGGTATGTGATCTGAAGATCCTCTGCGCAAAGAGCGTCCTTTCTTTCGTGTCATTCTGGTGAGTTGTTACAGCCACTGTCCCTGCGTACATAACCAAACCTTATTATTATTAAGGTATTAACTTATCTCACATCACAATTTCAGTCCATTGGTTGTTCTCTGCGTTCATAATTTGACCTTATTATTATTAAGTGGGTGTTTAAAAGGGTGATAAAAATCAATGATGAGAACTATTTTTATTGTAGTATATAAAAGTTTTATATTATAGTAATTTTTTATTATTATTGTAACATATAAAATTTTTTTATTATTTATAATTTTGTTTATGATAAATAATGAGTGATTTCCACCGCTTCTAAACATTTTCTTAGGCAACTTTCAATCCAGGTCACACTTTCAATCCCTTCATGGGTCGTCTTCGTACACTTCATTAATGAGTTCAAAAAGGGCAGAAAAAAAAAAGCATCTGTCTTTTCTTTTTTTCTTTCTTTCTTTTCCCAATCACTTCGAATGTCCTGGACTGAGACAAGGGAACTTTCTCGTTTGCTAATTAGGGCGTGTTTCGAATGTTTCAAGAAAAAGGTGGTTTTTTTTTTTTTTTTTTAATTTATTCAAAAAACTGATTTTTGAGGCGTATGAATAGACCTCTAAAAATACTTTTGGTTCTTATACTGTTGTCACATTGGACAACCACTTTTCATCTATAGAGCTAGAACTTATAGTATAAGCTTTTATGTATTTTAATATAAATTAAAAATAAATTATAATGTTAAGTTTTTATATGTTATAATAAACTCGTTTCAACTTTAGTTTCAACTATATTTTCAAATATATTTATAAATACTTTTAGAAAAAATCAACTATTTAGTGATTATGAAAAGCCGTTTTACATATATTTTGACCTTTTTCAAGAACAATAACTTAAAAATTCTATCAATACATTTAAATTACACTATTTTTTATACTAATAAGATCTTTTGACATATTTAATCTAATATATTCAAAAACTCTTCTAAAACCACAACGTATTTTTTCGTGCGCTATTCAAACACTAGAACTTTCAATATCTTTAAGCTATCCCAAACGATCCTAGACTTGTTAAAATGATGCATACGGTTCAAATGGACAAAAATATCTTCAATATCTCTGAAAATTTTGTCTGAATTTTCATAATCCTAAGGTACTGAAATATATTTTTTGGAAAGGGATGTCAAATTATTGAAAAGGATTCCAAAATATCGTTTGACTGTAAAAGAATTTCTCCAATATTTTAGAACCTTGCGAATGTTTTGTTACTCGACAAAGATATTCAAGAAGCTTAAAAATTCTGAAATTTTAAAAATATCAAAAAAAGTTTGCACCCACAAAATCTTAGAAATATTTCTATAAATATGGAAACATATTGGTAAAAGTATCGATCTGGCAGAGGACGTTATTTTTTTAAACAAATTTTCAAGTCATATCGTATGGATTATTAAAAACTTTCAAATATTTGTAACTACTAGCACTTGGTGTATTTTTGCTTATGTTTTCAATGCTTTATTAGCTAAATAATAGATTTTTGTCACCTATACATTTTATAGGTTAATATGTTATAAGACTAACATTGTTTGAATTTAAGATGAAACTTCACCTACATTTGAATATTAATTATTGGACTTTCTTTATTATTGAAATTTTAATCCAATTTGCGTAATGATTTTATACAAACTTGTCTACTTAGGATTTTTTTGATGGTTAAAATACTAAAGTTCAAACTAAATATTTGTAATCCTCATAATTTCTACCCATATCATTATTTTTTCTACCTAGAGTTTAAAATACTAATATTTTTTATCGATATCGATATTTTTATTTATGCATGTAAAGTATTACCCCAAGAAAAGAGAGTTGTCAAAAGCATCTAAATTAAGGGCTTGTTTGGGAGGGATTTTTAGAAGCTGCTTTTAGCTTATTAAGTTCAAAAGCTGTTTCTAGAAGTATTTAGATGAACTAATACAAGTGCTTTTGCTCTCCAAAAGTGTTTACTGTCAAAGCCACAAAATGTAGCTTCTCAAAAAGCACTTTTGAAATAGACTCTAAAACTTGTACCAGAGTGTCAAGAATACATTATAGGCAAATATAACATTTTTGTAACTTAAAAAATTAAAGTCATTTTGACCCATTAAAACTTTTTTAAAAATATTGTTCTAAACACTTATTAAAAAGTTTTAACTTTTACTTCTCTTTTTTTTACTGACTAAAAGCATAGACAAAAACTGTAGCAAACCCGCCTAAGTATGCCTCTGTATTGATGACTGCCACCAATTTCTTCCCACTTTGACTTTGATTTGTCACGGTAGACTCATAAATTTGATGTTTGATGTCTTAACTAAACATTTTGGTTTGTTCTTCTCAGAAGCCTTTATTATTGGTCTTTTTTGGTTTGTTCTTTTCAGAAGCCTTTGTTATTGGTCTTTAATGATTGATAAGAAACGTAGACAAACGTTTGTTACAAAGGAACAGGGAAGACTTTTTTTCCCCCCTAATATTCTTTCCTCCCCAAAGATTAAAAAGGTGCTAGGCATTTTTAATATTAGAAGAGTAGTGGTAAGGTTATCAATTTTAATAACTTTTGAATATGAACTCAAGTCACGTAGTAGTGAGTTGTCGGTTTTTCTATTTACAGATTTAATCATTTAATTTTAACATATGCTATATTTATTTAAACATTAGAAAATACAAATTGATATTTTACATATCACATAAATTGGTATTCAAAAGTTGGGATTATAGCTATATATATAGCATTATTCCTACTTGTGTGTTCTTTTTTCTTAAAAGTGCATAAAGCAATAGCTTAAAAGGGTCTTTCTATGGTAAAGTGGCACATTTTCGAATCTTTGCTCTTATTAAAATTACTTCTTTTTTTACAGATCTAATAATTGAAAAATAAATAGCGACAGATTGCTTTGTTGGTACTCAATAAACAATTGTCAACTTAGAATTACAAATCCAAAAAAACTGAGCTGCGGTGACACTGGCTAATAGATTTTCCCCATAGAGTAACAACAGTAACTGGGTATATGTGTCTCAGAAATGTTTGTCTTATCTACAAACCGAAAAAACAAAGCACCAATTCCAACGCACTGTGAACTCACGGGCACTGATCTTGGGCCACTATTTTTTATTTTTTTAAATTATTTTTCCACTGATTTCTACATGTTAACGTCCAACCCTCGTCGTGAAACACCTAATGCCTGATTGGTGGCTTGTAATGACGTTGGAAATCCAAAAAAATGAACCAAGGAAATCAACGAGGAAAGCGACAAAAATTAAGCTTCATTGAATTAAAAAAATGATGGTTTTGTTGTATAAAGTGTTTAAAAAGTATGGTTAAAACTGAAAATTTTAAATTAAAAATTATAACACATGAGAGCTTTATACTGTAATTCATTTTTTCTCATTACTGTAGCACGTTGAGTTTTATATTCTAACAACCTAAAATTTTGGTTAGAATCAGTTTTGCTAAACATCGCTTAACATTGTAAAGGGTACTTGGCACATATGGACCTCTTTTTTTGCTAGCTTTGTTGTAAATGGAATTGGAAGATTCAATTCATCATTCAATTAATATCTTTTTTAGGTTTAGGAGTGTTTAGAAGAGTAGTTTAAACCAATGGTTTGAATTGTAAATAGTGTAAAGCTCTTATATGTTACAGTAAAAGGTTACATTAGCTCTCACATATTATAGTTCTCAAACCTAAATTGATGGTTTAAACTACTCTCCCAAACACTCTATCTTGTATAAGTTGTAATTGTATTACGTTAAAGACGTTCCTTGAGACACATAATCGAGACTTCAAGATTTTGATGACTTTTATGTTAAGGACACATCCTTAGACTAAATTTTAGGATCCACAGCTTTCAATTATTTGAATGAATGTCGTTAGATATTTTTTTTATGGAAGAATGAAGGTAATATATATTTTTGAAATTATTTGAAGTTAATAATAGGTTTTGAAAATACTTGTAATAGATAATAGATTTACAACGTAAATAATTTATTTCACTGAGTAAATAATGACTCTTATTTACACTATAAAAAATGGTATAAATAAATTATTTTTACCTTAAATATTTCGAAGTAATTGATTCGAATTAATAACAGTGTAAAGTCTCATATGCTATAGTATAAAGCAAAAAGTAAAGCTTTCCCGTATAATAGATTTTAAATAAATTTTTGTTCAAACCAGTTTGTGAAACTCACTATAAATTTAGTTAAAATTGCATTAAAAAAGCAAGCAAAGCCATAAGTGGTTCAAAACAAAACAAGAAAAAAACTCATTATTTATTTTATGGGGTTAATTTGTATTTGTACATCATGAACTTTTAGTGTTTGATACCTTGGACCTTAAACATTTAATATTGGCAATTAATTTTCAAATTTGTAGTAATTTTGATCTAACAACTAACAAACATTAACAACTAACAAACATTAATTGTAGATAAAAATTACCCAAGAGTTTTCCACAAACAAACCGTAAACTTTTTATTGGTTGGAACTTTTTAGATTTTGAAAGTTTAGACTTTAGTCATTGATTGCACTACATTGCTAAGGATGATTAATAGGATATTTGACAGATTGTAGTCTAGATTATTTTCTCAATTATAAATAGTGTAAAGTTTTTATATATTAAGATAATAATAAAAAAATTATTATAATATAAAACTCTCATATATTACAATAAAAATAATTTTAACCAACGATTTTAACTGTCTTATCAAATATTTTATAAAATATAACATACAAAAGACGAAAAGTTTAAGATGGTTAAGGTGTAACATACAAAAGACAAAAATTTTAGGTGCACGGGTACAAGTTATCATAAAAAAAGCTCATTGTTGATTAATTTATGCAGAGATGTACACTTTAAGAACCGGAGAATTGGTAAACGGAGGGACCTGAAATGAGTCTATTTATAAGCCCTTCACTGATCACACGTACTTCCTCACAAGTCATAACCATCCAAAACCCCACCACGCAAAGAGTTCTCTCTCAAAACTAGAAAAGCTCTTACAAAACAAAAAATTAGAAAAAATATATAAAAATAATGGTACCCATGTGTTGATGGCACTGTTGATGGCACGGTTAATATAAGTAACTCATGTGTTTTGGTTCCTGGGCATACAATTCTCAAAAACAAAAATCTACACCATCTGAGGGAGAATTGCGAGTGCTCAGAAACACAAAAAAAAAAAAAAAAAAAAATACACTGTCTAATTTTCGGTCAGAAAACAGAGGAAGAAAACAATGGCAGGAGGTAATATTCGATCTATTTTGCTTCCGCTTTTATGAGTTCAAATTGTCCTATATGTTGCAATTTGATTCTAACATATAAAACTCTTACATGCTACAGTAAAAGGCTACATTAGTTCTCACATGTTATAGTTCTCAAACCAAACTAATAGTTGAAACTACTCTCCCAAACACCCTCTCTTGGATAAGTTGTAATTGTATTACGTTAAGACGTTCCTTGAGACACATGATTGAGACTTCAAGATTTTGATGACTTTTATGTTAAGGACACATCCTTAGACTAAATTTTAGGATCCACAGCTTTTAATTATTGAATGAGTGCCGTTAGATATTTTTTTATGGAAGAATGAAGGTAATATATATTTTTGAAATTATTTGAAGTTAATGATAGGTTTTGAAAATACTTGTAATAGATAATAGATTTACAATATAAATAATTTATTTGATAGAGTAAATAATGACTCTTATTTACACTGTAAAAACTGTATAAATAAATTTTTTTACCTTAAACATTTCAAAGCAATTGATTCGAACTAATAACAATGTAAAGTCTCATATGTATAGTATAAAGCAAAAAGTAAAGCTTTTACATGTAATAGGTTTTAAATAAATTTTTGTTCAAACCGGTCTGTCAAACTTATTATAAATTTAGTTAAAACTGCATTAAAAAAGCAAGCAAAGCCATAAGTAGTTCAAAACAAAAAAAGAAAAAAAACTCATTATTTATTTTATGGGGTTAATTTGTATATGTATACCATGAACGTTTAGCGTTTGATAACTTGGACCTTAAACATTTAACATTGGTAATTAATTTTAAATTTGTAATAATTGTGATCCAACAACTAATAAACATCGAGTGTAGATAAAAATAACCCAAGAGTTTTCCACAAACAAACCCTAAACTATTTATTGGTTGGAACTTTTTAGATTTTGAAATTTTGGACTTTAGTTATTGATTGCATTACGTTGCTAAGGATGATTAATGGGACGTTTAGTAGGTTGTTGTCCAGACTTTTTTTTTATTTATAAACAGTGTAAAGTTCTCACATGTTATAATAATAATAAAAAAATCATTATAATATAAAGCTCTTACATACTATAATAAAAATAATTATAACTAATAATTTTAACTACCTTGTTAAATACCCTATAAAATATAACATGCAAAAGATGAACAGTTTTTAAGATGGTTAAGGTGAAACATGCAAAAGGCAATAAATTTAAGGTGGACGGGTACAATTTATCATTAAAAAAACTAGTTGTTGATTAATTTAAGCAGATAAGTACACTTTAAGAACCGGGGAATAGGTAACCGGAGGGACATGAAATGAGTCTATTTATAAGCCCTTCACTGGTTACGCGTACTTCCTCACAAGTCACAACCATCCAAAACCCCACCACGCAAAGAGTTCTCTCTCAAAACTAGAAAAGCTCTTACAAAACAAAAAAAAAAAAAAAAATATAAAAATAATGGTGAGTGGCCGTAAAACGATGTCGTTGGAGACGGATCAGATGGCAGCGGCGAAGGCGGTGGAGGAGAATGGCACGTCGACGGGCAGTGGGCCACAGCTGGCCGTGGAAAGTCAGCACGGCGGTGACCGGAAAGTTTGGTTAGTCGTACGGAAAGCTGACGTGGCGCAGGTGGCGCTGAGGCTGTTGTGCATTGCCACGTCGGTGACGGCGCTGGTGTTCCTGGTGACAGCCAGAGAGGCTGGCATTGTCTCCATCTATGGTTTTTCTCTCCCTGTTTATTCCAAGTGGTCCTTCTCTGATTCCTTCGAGTAAGCCCAACAACAAAGCTAAGAAGTATTTAACATTTAATTAACGCCTAAATTTCTTTGAAATTAGTCTCAATATCTTAGCTTGAAATTTTCCTTTGATTTTCTTTGATTTTCTTCTCTTTTCGCATTTCTGCAGATTTTGGTTTTCTTTACTGGTTTCCAGGAGAAAATGGGGTCTTATGTCTTGTCTTGGTTTGTTTGTTTATTAAAAGAGTTAATAGTTTAATTATCTTGGGCCCTTCTATTTAGTAAATTTTGTCGCTCCTTTTTTCTAGTTTCATGGCATTTAGATGAAAAGAATCAGACCCGTGAGCGATTTTCCTTCTTTTTTATTCCTATGTTTATTCCACGCTACTTTTGTCATTTTTTGCAGACCTTTTTAAGTCTTTTTTTTTTTTTTTTTGATGGATGACCTTTTTAAGTATTTGAATATATGATATGCAACCTGTTGTCTTCCAGTTAAATTCAACAACAATGAAAGCTCTGTATAATTAACTTTCCAAGCTAAATTTTTTCGCCGCTTTATACCCGTTTGGCATATTAGGTTTGAATTACAATTTGTATTTCAAACTAAGACTGCGACAAATTTCAAAACAAACATAGTGTAAACCGTAGTTAACTGGAACAAACAAAAAAACACATTTTTTTAGTGGGGAGGTGTCTTTTGTGCTGCTGAGTCATTTAATGTGTGTGAGTCCTTCAAGTTGGGTAGTTACCAAAGGGAAAAAAAAAGTTTCACAGTTACGATTGACATGTTTTGAGACATATCAGTATTAACGGAGTTTAAAAGTACTGTGATTTTGATTAAAAAGAAAGTTGGTGAATATTAATATTTGTGAAATTGTGGGCATGAGTTAGATATCTGGTTGGAGTTTCGGCAGCTGTGGTGGCTCACTCGTTGCTGCAATTCCTGATAAGCATTTCACGCCTGCTGAGAAGCGGTTCAAATATTATCCCCTCCAGAAACCATGCGTGGCTCATTTTCGCCGCTGATCAGGTAGTATTTTTCTATGACTTCTAGTTGAAGATCTATACTTTCGCTTATAAATTCTTGCATCAATATATAATAATATTACTTTTATAGTTTGGTTGGGAACGCGGTTAGATTGGAACCACAAATCTAACCAGCTTTTGACTCAAATTTTATAAGAGAAAAGTAAAGTTGATTACAACAACAAAATGTGATTCTAACCGCGTTCAAAACAAGCTATTAATTTTCTTGCAGACGGAATATGCATTTGCCGGATCTCATTACTCATTACACCAGATAATCAATCTGTGTTTTGATTGTTAGTTAATGATACCTGGTACTTTTGTCGTTCATGTTACCCATCGTTTTCAATCCACCTATATTACCGAACCTTGCCCAAATTTCTTTTTTTTTTTTTTTTTAATTTTTTATTGACTGCAAGATATTTTAAACATGACCTGTTAAGTCCCGAGTGAATCTTGAAGGAATGGTATTTAACGATATCTCTTCTGTGCCAAGTTAAAATAGAGAGCATTGTACCAAAAAAAAAGAGTGACAATAGAGAGCAAATTGAGAGCTTCATCGTCGCTATCAAATTTGACAGGATCATTACGATTGTAATATTGACACAATTTTTTTTATGTGTACGGCCGTCTCGAACCAAATTCTGATATCAACGTTATGTGTAGTGAAAAACCTTGGCCAATAATTGTCCGAATATAAGAAATAGCCATAAATGCGATAAGCTATAAGGTCAACAAATTTCCGTATAACTATAACTTGCATGGCTAGATAGACAGCTTGCTGCTTAATATGATTTGTCTTGTTTCCACGCCTCCAATAATATAATATTAAAGGGAGAAAAAAATGTGACATGATGTTTACTCAATACAATAATGTCATTGGAAAAGTGTAACAATAATTTGAGAGAACTAAATACTTTGCACCTATTAACGTTCGGTGTTATGTTGGAAGAAGCTCTACTATGCGTGCACGCTTGCGCGTTTATGCTACTACTATGTGTGCTAATCGGAGTTTTTTTTGGGAGGTTTTCAGGTGTTTGCGTATGCAATGATGAGCGCCGGATCAGCAGCGTCGGCAGTGGGCAACCTGAACCGCACAGGAGTCAAACACACGGCGCTTCCGAACTTCTGCAAGCCTGTTCGCATCTTCTGCAACCATGTCGCCGTCTCCATCGCCTTCTCGTTCTTCAGCTGCTTGTTGCTCGCCATATCTGCTGTCCAGGATGTCATCTGCCTCTCCAAGAACTAAAAGTATAATCATTCCAATAACACGAGGGGAAAAAAAAAAAAAAAAAACTTTTGTTTCTGTCTCCTTACGTACGTACTTGGTGTTATTGGTGTTGTTACGCATCTTATATAGAAGAATATAATCCCTAGCTAGTAAAGAAATGATCCACGTCCTTTTATTAGTTTCGGATGATCAAGTCATGTCTTCGTTTTGTAAACATCAGCACCTCTTCGCACTTCAGTACTGTTTTATCATGGCTGGAATGAACGCGTCTTTGAGGATCTCCTTTAATTTAAAAGAATATCTTGTGTTTGTGTTTTGTTGTTGTTGTTGTTGTTTTTTTTTTTTTTAATAATGTAAATTCCGATAAGATTGGTATATGCATAATTTATACATATATGTCGTTTTAAAATGTGTATGTCGTTTTAGCTGACCTTTTTTGGAAAATGATAAGATGGAACTAGCAAGGCCATGGGTACCATCTAATTGCATTTTTTGTACCCCACCCTTGGATTTTTATTTTGCCATTTACAAATGCAACATCTTATTATTAATTGATGTGACAGTCTATTAAATATTTACCGAAGGGTTAGTTTGAAGGTTGGGATTAAAATTCGTGTTTCTATAGTATTATTTTGAGCAGAACACATTAGCTTAAGAGAAAAAATTACATTGTCCTTTACCTTAAACAACAATGAAATTTTAAAAAGGAAAATTACATGTTGTTTAATTATCACACCCAATAAAGTGCAGTGAATGAAAATATGACCACAAATTGTGATTCATAGAACCTATATGTCGTTTTTAGGACATCGAAAAAACACGACTCCAAAGTACGAACGGCATGTCGTTTTGTCATTTGAACAATGGCATATATAGAATCACGAACTAAAACATCATATCGTGTTTCCGTGTAAGCATTGGCTATTTCATATTTATGAATGACGTTGTTGTTTGTTAAGTAGGTGGCAGAAACTTAACTTCGTTATGTCTAAACTACATGTCGTTCTGTAATAAATGAAATCAAACTTCAACATTACAAACGACAGCAGGCAATTTGTTTCGTGACGAAATGATGGTAGGAAACTTTTAGAACATTTCTCGTTTCTATGCAATAGGCATATTCATTTATGAACCATTGTGAAGCGGGTCGTCGTACTTCTGGAAAACTTCAATCATCAAATCGTGTTAATCATGAGAGAATTTAATATGCTTATTTGCAAGATTGCTCCCTGAACTTCTCATTGTTCACTACGTACGTACATCCAAAAAATTTCTTTTGGCAATTAGGTTCTTGAATTTAAAAATAGATTACAATTAGCATTAATTAATAATGATAGATACACGACTTTTCTTGAGTCTAGATATATGTCTTTCTCGTTGAATTCTATCAGATTTTACAGATGGAATCGATTGAAGTTGAGGGTATTGTCTTGTATACTGTGAGTCATTTATATTAGTGTATTTATTTTATGAAATATAATTCTCGTTAAAAAAAAAACTCAGCTTGACTTTTGGGAAACATCTAGAAATAAGTGAAAGAAGAGTAAAACTTTCTAGCTATTTTTGACCCATTTAAAGGGAGGAGAGATAGATGAGTTGTTTTGGAGGTTTTGGAACATATTAGACATGTTTTAATACTGAAAACAACAAGTTTCCATGTTCATTTAATCATGGTCTCTAGTCTATATGTTCCTAATTGTATAGTACGTGAACACTAAGGGCAAATTTATGTTTATTGGGAGTTAAGAGTGAAAGAAAATCTTTTTGAAGGGTCAAAGTGTAAAAGAGCCATTGGGCCCGGGGCACCTCTTAGTCTGCTCTGCCCATGTTTCCATTGTTAGGTCTAGGTATACATCTTTCTCTGAATTTCATCGTATTTTACTAGAGTGTTGCCTTGTGTACAATGGGTCATTTGTATTGATGTGTTTTATTTAATGAAATATAATTCTGGTTCTTAAAAAAAAAAAAAAAAAAGAACTTGGAATGACTTTCGGGAAGCATCTAGAAATAAGTGAAAAGAAAGGTAAAACTTTCAGGCTATCTTTGACCCATTCAAAGAGAGGAGAGACAAATGAATTGTTTTGGAGGTTTTGAACATATTACATGTTTTAATACTGAAAACAACAAGTTTCCATGTTCATGTAATCATGGTTTATATATGCCCCTAATTGTGCAGTGTGTCATCACTAAGGACGAATTTATGTTTGTTGGGAGTTAAAAGATTTTAATTATTTTTGGTTAAACTATAATAGGATGTTTTGCAATGTAGTTTAAGCTAACTTTGTTACAATTTTTTCTCTTACAAAATTTGATTTTCAAACAAACTTTGGTTCAATTGTTGGTTTCATTCACGTTTCTAAAATGTCTATTAAGAGCCTCTTTGGAATGGCTTATTTTAAGTTTATTCTAATCCAAAAACTGCTTACGAGGCTGTTTAGATGACCCATGAAAATGTGCTTATGGTTTTTATAAGCACTTATTAGAGAAGTCAAGCTAAGAGTGATTATAAAAAAACACTTATAAAAAGTTTTTTTATTTAGACTTTTGACCTTATATTTAAGCATAACAAATTAAAATATTCATTTATATCCTTTAATTGCACTATTTTTTTTTGTATGAATAAGAGCTTTTGTTGTTCTTTTTGACTTATTTAAACAACAAAAGCTCTTCTAAAGTCAAAAAACACTTATCTATACACTATCCAAATATTAATTAAAATGCCTAGCTTATTCTTTTCTTTCTCCACAGCTTAAAAGTAAAAGCACAAGCTATATCGAAGAGGACTAAAATTTTGTGTTAATTTCGTTTCAAAAATAAATTTATGTTAAAATACATAAAAAAGACTACTCATGTTTTTTGTTATCTCTGTGTTATCGATTCAGTTGCTTACTTGTTAAGCCTTAAAAAAAAAAAAAAACAGTATTGTTATCGAATGGGTATTTTTGCCTCTCATTTTTAGCTTCAGTGGCTTACTTGTCAAATTGATTATCGATTGGGTATTTTTGCCACTCAGTTTTAGCTTCACTGGCTTACTTGTCAAGTTGATTTTTTTCAGTGGCACATTCCCAATAACAAGTAGTTTAAGGGACAATGGTGCGAAAAATCCAATTGAATAAAAAGGTCCGCCGATTCTCTCTATCTTGAAGATTTTCAGGACCGATGAAAGGGAAGACGAACATGGAGAGCTCCAGTGAGTCAGGAACTGAGTAGTGACTCGTAAGCTGCCCGCTCAAACCCGCTAATCTTCATCTCCATCTCATACATCAAATGTAGCTTTCAAGCCCACCAAACCCCTTCAATTCCTCTGCGCAATCAGAAAACCTCCATGGCTTGTCAGTGCCGTTTGGTCTTTTCTTCTTCTTCTTCCTCATCTTCCTCATTCTTACCCTCATCCCGATTCCTCAATCCCACACCCGAAACCTTTCGCCGCTCAACCAAACTCCACATTCGCCCCTCTATCACTTCCCATATCTCGAACCCAAAAGGAGGCAGCGACGAAGGCGGCGAAGATGACCAAACCAAGAAAAACCCCCAATTCGATTTCCTTAAGCTCTCCGTGACGCTGACGGTAATCTCCGCCTCTCTTCCCCAGCCCAAAGCCGCCGTCGCCGCAGTCAAGGAGCGAAAGCGCGGCGGCAAAAAGCCGGCGGCCAAAAAAGCTGAAGCCTTGTCGCCTCAGGAACTCAAAGCATGGTCCCAGGGACTTCCTCTCGTCTCGAATCGCATTCCCTACACAGATGTACTGGAATTGAAAGAGGAAGGTAAGCTTAAGCATGTGATTAAGCCTCCCGGTGTCGATTTGAGACAGCGAGCGGAACCCGTACTGGTTGTTCTCGAAGATTCCAGAGTCTTGCGAACGATGCTTCCGTCGATGGAGAGCGATAAGAAGTTCTGGGAGGATTGGGAGAGATTGAGCATCGACTCGTTCTGTGTCAACGCTTACACACCTCCGATGAAGAGGCCGGAGCTGCCGCCGCCTTACCTAGGGTTTTTGACTAGACTGCCAGAGTTCTTGTTGTCCTTCACGAAGCCGAAGAAGGAGTCGAAGAAGGGGTCGAAGAAGGCGGCGGAGCTGCGGCGGGCGAGGGAGGAGTTCAAGAGGCAGAGGAAGGAGGAGCTGGAGAGAATGAGATATGAGCGGGAGGTCATCGACAAGGCCATGAAAGTTCAGAAAAAAGAGGAGGATAGGAGGTTGAGGAGGGAGGCGAGGAAGAAGAAGTACGAGGAATCGTTGCGTGAGGCTCGCGCCAATGAGCGGGACATGGCCAATTTCTGGGCCGACTTGGCACAGGATCAGAACGTGGCGACGGTGCTAGGGTTTTTGTTCTTCTACATTTTCTACAGAACGGTGGTACTGAACTACAGGAAGCAGAAGAAGGATTACGAGGACAGGTTGAAGATCGAGAAGGCGGAGGCGGAGGAGAGGAAGAAGATGAGGGAGTTAGAGAGAGAAATGGAGGGGCTTCAGGGTGAGGACATTGATGAGCTTGAGCAAGGGAAAGGAGGAGAGGACAATCCTTACATGAAGATGGCAGCGCAGTTCATGAAGTCCGGTGCTCGTGTCCGGCGAGCTCAGAATCGGAGACTGCCCCAGTACTTGGAGAGGGGCGTGGATGTCAAATTTGAGGATGTTGCGGGGCTCGGGAAAATCCGGCTTGAGCTGGAGGAAATCGTCAAGTTCTTCACTCATGGGGAGATGTATCGCCGGAGAGGTGTTAGAATTCCTGGTTAGTAATGACACTTGATAATTGAGAACTTGCTTAGTTCTATTAATTTTGTGCTTTGTTTGTAATAATTAGAAAATTTTAGACCTTAGTGTTGTGCTTGATCATGGCAATGTGGTATTTGGTTTTGTTAATTTAGGTGGTATTCTTCTTTGTGGCCCTCCTGGAGTGGGCAAGACTTTGCTTGCAAAAGCTGTGGCTGGTGAGGCAGGGGTCAACTTTTTTTCCATCTCCGCCTCTCAGTTTGTGGAAATATATGTTGGTGTTGGTGCTTCGCGTGTCCGAGCACTTTACCAGGAAGCAAAGGAAAATGTATGTTCTGTTTTTAGATAGGTTTTCTATGCAAGCAAAGATACCTTTATAACGTGAGCGCGTAATTAGATGCTTAGTTTGCATCTTGAACTTCATGATTGTTTTGTGATAGGCTCCATCAGTTGTGTTCATTGATGAGTTAGATGCTGTTGGGAGAGAGCGTGGCTTAATCAAGGGTTCTGGTGGACAAGAACGTGACGCTACTCTTAATCAGGTTGGTTGTGCATATTTAATTATCATGCTTTGGATTGTTTCGTAATGATTTTGTTTTTTTAAACTCGAAATGTTTGTGCAAAGTGATATCTGTTATCATGTCCATAATTCAGCTTCTTGTATGCTTGGATGGGTTTGAGGGAAGAGGGGAAGTGATCACCATTGCTTCTACAAATAGGCCGGACATTCTAGATCCGGCCCTTGTAAGACCTGGAAGATTCGATCGGAAAATTTTTATCCCTAAGCCTGGTCTTATAGGTCGCATTGAAATTTTGAAGGTAATAGTTCAAACTTTTACATTGAAATCCTGGTTTTATGATATTTCAAGATTGCCACTTTCTGTTCTCCCTGTGGGATTCTTATAGATTTTTATACCTGTTTTCATTTTCTGCTTATAGGTGCATGCTCGTAAGAAGCCTATGGCTGAGGATGTGGACTACATGGCTGTTGCTAGTATGACTGATGGAATGGTTGGGGCAGAGCTAGCCAACATAGTTGAGGTAGCTGCTATCAACATGATACGCGATGGAAGGACAGAGGTAATACGTTCTTATGTATAATTCAACCTTTCCAGAATTAATAAGGTAATGTGGAAACAAAAATTCATGGATTATTACCATTTCCCGTGCATCTCATCTCTAAGTTGGTGCGCTGAACATGACAGTTGCAGAAAAAGGAATGAGTTCCTTAGAAAGAGGTGCTTAAGAAATGAGTTCTGCATACGATTGGATCGCCCTAGGATTGAATATTTTTGTGCTTTTAAGTTAGAACTGTGATTTGGTGACTGGCAATATGATATTCTTGATGCTTCTCCCAGCATAGAAATTTTTTGGACATTTGCAGATCACAACTGATGATCTCTTACAAGCTGCACAAATGGAAGAAAGGGGTATGCTAGACAGAAAAGAGAGGAGTTTTGAGACTTGGAAGCAAGTAGCTATCAATGAAGCAGCAATGGCTGTTGTAGCTGCAAACTTCCCTGATCTTAAAAATATAGAGTTTGTATGATCCAAACCCACACTTTTGACTGTTGTTTTTTGGATTGATTTTCAATATAGCCGTTTTAATGCATATATTTTTTGTCAAAGTAATCTTTTGAATTTGGCTGCTGCTCTTTTGGAGGTTTCCTTTTCATAAGCATAGAATATCAACGATTTAACAATATATTTGCAGGTCACTATTGCTCCTAGAGCTGGCAGGGAATTAGGTTATGTTCGGATGAAAATGGATCCAATCAAATTCAATGAAGGAATGCTTACGTACGAGTTTTCCTTTGTATTGCTTGTTCTTTCTCTGCTTGTTGTCCCAAAACTGTTTCCTTATCTCCTCTGTTCATCTTTCTTCAATTTGTTTTCTAATTTCCGGCAGTCGACAATCCCTCCTGGATCATATCACTGTTCAACTAGCGCCACGTGCGGCTGATGAAATTTGGCATGGTGAGGATCAGGTATGTAAACCTTGAACCTTTTATTTGACTCAAGTACAGGAATTTTGAAGAAAAGAAAGGTCGGATGTTTTAAGGGACGTTGTATTCCAAGTGTTCTTTTTCTGTTGCAACCAGAGTATAATTAGTTTAGCATGCTGGAGTTGTCACTGTAAGCTAACGAGGTCAAAATTTTCTTAATAATCCTGTCTTTCAGTTGAGTACAATATGGGCTGAAACAGCAGACAATGCTCGATCGGCTGCACGGACTCTTGTTCTTGGTGGCCTCTCTGACAAGCATCATGGGCTGTCTAACTTTTGGGTTGCTGATCGAATCAATGTAATTGAATGTCTTTACACTATTTCATTTAAAAAATTCTTTAAGAACTTATCTCTGTTATAGTCGGAATTTTATGGCTGAACTCTTGGGTTGCACGCTCATGCAAATCTTAAATTTTTTCAGGACCTTGATTCAGAGGCATTGCAGATTGTTAACATGTGTTATGAACGTGCGAAGGAGGTAATGCAAAGGTTAATTTCATTGTGATCTATCTTTCTTTTTACTGTATTGGGACTCACTTATCATTGTCTTCCATATCAGATCCTGCACAATAACCGAAAGCTCATGGATGCGGTGGTCGACGAACTAGTTGAGAAGAAAAGTTTGTCTAAACAAGATTTCTTACGCCTAGTAGAGTTGCATGGTCACCTCCAACCTATGCCACCTAGTGTGCTTGATCTCCGGGTTGCCAAACGTAACGAGTTCCAAGATCTCATGATGAACCAAGATAAAATAGCTTCTGGAAGCAATATATGAGCAAAATGCCTGTAAATTGTAAGGTTCTTGGTCCATTGACGGCTGGGTTCGTTGGGCATTTTTGACTTCGACTCGTCTCTTTACTGTGCAGTCTAGGGGGCTCGGAAAACAACATGAATTTTCGAAGCACAGTTTTGATTTTTGATACCATCTTTCATTCTTTATCACTGGTCCAATTATTAATAAACAAAAAATTTTACCCCGGAATTTTTTGCTTGTATGATGTATCTTGTTTATTGGAATTCATTTGATCTCTTCGGCTACCTGAACAGGGTGGTCATGTAATTCAATTAAAATATTTCCAAGAAAAAAAAAAAAACCTTGCCTGGCCGTGTCTTTTTTTTTTGGCTTTTTTGCACCATAACCCCCCGAACTTTGTGTATTTGGCAAATTAGTCCCTAAAAGAATATTGTGGCAATTTTAAATTCAAAAGTATTTTGCAATCAAGGTCTTATAATTCACGTCTGTTAAATTTCGGACAGGTTTGTAACACCTGAGTTGCACATGTTTTTTTCTCAAGGTCATTGTTGGTATTTTAAACAGATTAGGGCGTCAAAAAAGAAAAAAAAGAAAAACCGTGGTAATGGTTATGGCTGCCATCCGGTTAAGAAACCCCCACACCACGCAAAGCTTTGTCCCCTCCTGTACGAGCTTGCAGCGCACCCCTTTGCCGGTAAATCTCGGCGTTGCAGCAACCTCGTTGCCGGCAGATCTCAGCGTTGCAGCACCCTCTTTGCTGGCAGATCTCAACATCATGCGACCCATCTACCACCCGATCTCGGCGTCACAGGGCCCCCTTCCCCGCTAGATCTTGTCGGAGCTTGACCGCTTTTGCTAGATCTCGCCTTCGCTTTGCTTGCACCATCGCCACAACCTCCACCTCTGCTGAATCTTGTCATCGCAGTTAGCTTAGTAGGATTTTGCAGAGAAATATTTCTCTGTTTTTTTTTTTTTTTTTTGGTTCAAGAATATGGGTTTTTCTTTTGTGGATTTAATTACCCTATGCTTTTATTGTTTGAAGTTGTAGGCATGGGTCTGATGAGAATTGGGGGGAATACAGATATGGCACATGCTACGAATGATTTTGGGATGAGATTTAGATGAGCCTTGGGGTGTATACAAAGAAGATTTGTGGCTCTACTTCCACCTTCCAAAACTCTCTTGCTGATGGTGCCAAGTGTGATTGTGAACGATGACTTCAGAAAAATGACCAAAAAAAACTGTGAAATGATGAAAAAATTAATTTGTTTTTATTTTTTTTCTCATTGTTCATTATGTTTCTGCAATCAGGTTGAAAATTCCTCTGAGAAAAGGTTGAAATTGATAACAGCAACCCTCTATTACTCTGTTTACAGCAAGAAAGATGTCCCTTATAATTAGTTGTGATTAAAATAACAATATTTTTTGTTTAACTTCCTTGAACGTAAAATGAATTTGCGATAAAAGAAAAACTCAAATGACCAGAAATGCCCCTACAAGACAGTCACGTGTGACTCACGTGTTAAAAAACTGTTAAAATTGAACAGACGTTTGTGAAAGGCCTTGGTTGCAACACATTTCTAAGTTTAAGTGGTCAACTGCCACAATATTTTTTGAAAGGACTAATTTGTCAAACACTTACAGTTCAGACGGTTATGATGAAAGAAGCCTTTTTCCTTTTTTTCGTTGTTGTTTCTTGTGAAGGATTCCATGATAGGGTTTGAAAAAATATCATACTGGTAGCACTTATTTTAAACTTCAAATTTATACTCGGTCATATTAGTTTTGTATACTTCATTTATTTATTCATTTATTTTTGAAAAGGATATACTTTACTTTATTTATTTGGACCAAATTTATTCGGAAACATGAATTACTGCTAAATACTACTATAGTAGAAAGCTCATATTCTTATTTGTGGGTTCCAATTGAAGTTCATCACTAGCTTTATAGGTGTGGTCTATACATAATGCCAAATAATGGACGTGCGAGCTGAAGGATGTCTCGCATGAGTATATTGATAGATTGTTCTTTTTGTTTGTTTTTTTGTTTTTTTTAACCCAGAAATTATTATTTTCCTGGTTCATTTCATAATTCTCGGATAATGTGGCTCCTGCTTAGCAGAATGATATATTTTTTTTAGTTAAATTTAGCAGCATGATTGACGTCACCACAACACCACGTTCTCTTTTTGTTCTTGAAAAAAAAGGAAAAAAAAGGAAAGAAAAGAGAGAGAGTAAAAAGGAACACGTTCTCAGCAATGGTATCTGGCCAAGAAATAACCGCCAAATCCCACCACGTTTCTCATGGTCACCCCACGATCTCAACTCCTTCATTATTCATATACATCTATGTATATATATATCCACCGAAATAATATATATTGGTTCTTCTTGAGGTCACAAGAGTACAGTTCCACAATCTTAAGCAACTTTTCATTTCTAGAGAGGCAGATAAAACTTCATCAACAGAAACAATCATGGCTTCTAATTCCATGATTCTTCTCAACACCTCGATGATGGTGGTCTTCTTATTCTTCTTCATGAATGCTCCACTGTTCGAAGCTACTAGAGACTTCAAAGTAGGAGACGATTTGGGTTGGTTGGAGCCCGACATCAACAACAAAACCTTGTACAATCAGTGGGCTTCAAAGAATCGTTTCCAAGTTGGAGATTCTCTTGGTAAGCAGTTTGTTTCTTGTCACTATTGTTAAGTTTCATAAGCAGTGAAAATAAGTACTAATTTTCTTTGATCATCTTATTTATATTTGTACAGTCTTTGAGTACAAGAATGACTCGGTCCTTGTGGTGGAGAAATGGGGTTACTACCACTGCGACACAAGCAAGCCAATCATTGCCTTTGATAACGGCAACAGCACCGTCAAACTCGACAGGCCTGGCCTCTTCTACTTCATCAGTGGCGCTTCCGATCACTGCAAAGAGGGCCAGCGGATGATCGTCGATGTTCTGTCTCCGAGGTCTCCGCATTCCTTTGCTTCTCCACCTGACTACTTCGCAGCGTCTCCTTTCCCGGCGCACAGCTTGGGAGGTTCGGTGTCCGGGGTCACTTGCACCTCACTTGTGATGGCTCTTCTTCTTGCTACTTTTGCAACCTTAGTATGATTTGAACTATTACAGTACTTAATTAATTAAGGTCAATATTGTTTGTTTTGGTTTTGCTAAGTCTGTTTTGAGTTAGATTCCGGATGTTGGAATCTTCTGTTTTTTTTTTTTTTTTTAATTTGAACTTATTCATTCAGTATTGAACATACGTTGGTCTTGTTTCAGTTACGTACATTGAGATATTCATTAATGTTTTAGTACTTATTTATTTCAATGGTTGTTCTTTTATCTTTATTTAATTAGCACAACTTGGGACCTAATAATCCCGAAAAACAAAAAGAAGGAAAACTAGACAAAGTTTAGATTCTACAGCCTCAGTCAAATTTATATACAAAGATTCTCCTCCCTGTGGTCTGCTTTTCATCAGTTATTGGGATATATCTACAAAGATTCTCCCCTCTGGCTTCTGCTTTTCAAGTCAACAAACCGTAGTCTAGAAGTTAAAAAAATAATAATAATAATCAGTTATTGGGGGATATATATATATATATATATATATGTATGTATGTATATTCCTCACGTCACGGCTTACGGTCGATTTGCTTGGCCTTGTTGCCGTAACTTTCCAAAGGTACTGATGAAGATGGAAGATTCAACCAACCTTCGTTAATATGAATGGCCTGGTCAAAATTAATCAGCTTGCCTCTTTCACCTTGAACAATGACAATTATCCTCGCTACGTTCTCCTAAATACATTTACTTTTATTTTTTCAAGTCTTTGTTTGATATGCAGACCTTGACAATACCAGAAATGATTTTTCTTAAAAGTAACAATCTTTAGCTATCCCTTAATCCTAACTAATTTTACTTCACAAGGTTATCCACACCTGCATATTAAACTATAAAAAGTTGTTCTACTTACTGTATTTCAGCCATGTCCTTCTTCCTGGTCCTTTTTTTCCCAAAAAATATTGAATTGGGATCAGCAATGGATGGTCTTGGTCTTACATGCTGCAAATTCTCCGAACTGAGGAGGCAAAATTAGCTTGGGATTTTTATTATTTTTATTATTAATATTTTTTTAATGGCATACCGATGAAAATGGCTTCAAAATATACCGTCCTCTGCCAAGGGAAAAGATATGTTCTACGAGATATGAGTGATGACGAATAAAAGTCTTTTCTGGTCGAATTAGGCGTTAAATTGATGCTGCAGAAGTAACTGGTAAATGTCAAGCAAATTGTCATATGTGCTTTAAGTGAGAGGATGAAATTTAACACGAAAAAAGAAATGATTGATTATGTTCAAGTAAAAGAACTAATTTAAAGTACTTGGAAGTACTGAAACATGAAATTATCACATATTTGCAGACAAGTTGTAATTTTGTAGCAAGTAATACACTTTTGGTATCAGATATACTAACAAGATCTTGAATTGAAGTGTCTAATTCATCATGGTCAATACGAGTGATATCCTTGCTGGTATGAGCTCTCAACATCAGAATTTTGGCTTCCCATTTCATCATCTGCACCCCATCTCCCGATCAACTTTCTCCACTTCAATTTCCTGAGCCAGTGCTCAACCAGCAGCACAAGTAGAGCAATAAAAATTATACCCAAAGATGCACCACTTACTGCCAGAACAACCACAGGCAGGAATTCTGAACCCTGGCCTCGAGGTGTCACCACCCATGTGGCCGCAACATAGCCTGTTGCCATGAACGCCACGGCCACCCACATGGCCTTGTGGGCAACAACCAACAATCTCATTTGCGGTTTTCTCCGAAAGGGTATGATGCTGACAAGAACAACAACTATTGAGAGAGAAGTGAATAAAGCCACATCGTTGCTTATTGCAAAGACCTTATAAGCCTTTGTTGTGCCCGCCATTGACCTCCCTTTCATCGGCCCGTCCTGGTAGATGCCACCAGGAGGGGTCATTCCAGCAGCAAAGGTTACTGTCGCAATCAAAATGGCGACTAGTATGATAGTGTTCCTGGCATTTTGTATTCCCTCACTGTGAATCATGTGGTGCTTCTCTAAGCGCGTATTGTAACGTTCTCTTGACGATTCCGCTGTGTGTCTTTTGCTGCGAGTATTCCTGTGATGTCGGAAATTGGCCATTGGAGAAAAGGTTTCCTGTTTTAACATTTCGTTGGTGATTTTCTCTTGAGCTTGGTTCTGGGGTGATGATATTTTAGGCTTTCTTTGATTCCCCTGCTGAAGACAAGCTATATCGGCTGGCAAAGAGGACAAAACTTTTTCATTCATGGACATATCCGATTCAAATATGTAACTTAGCCTTGAAGATAATGCATCTGGTGAACAATTTATGACTTCAATGCTTCTTTCTCCACCAGCTCTTGCGAAAACAGTCTCTAGTTGTCGAGTTTCCGCACAGTCCTTAGTGTGATCAAGGACATCAAGCGCTGTTTGTCCTTTACAATTTCGAGTATTGATCTCCACCTTTGTTTTGTTGATCAAGAACTCTGCAATCTAAAACCAGCACAAAATAAAGAACAAACTTGAGAGTTCTTCTATATGCTATTAACATACTCTAATCGAAGAAGTCTAATTCAGAACAATCCGTTTTGTTACTCACCTGATTTCGCCCTCCTGAAACGGCAAGATGCAAGACAGTGTTACCGTACCGGTCTTGGCAGTGAAGGAGATTTGTGGCATTAGAGAATTGAACCAAGAAAACCAAGGCTTCAAATTTGCCATATCTCACTGCCAAGTGAAACACCGACTCTTCCTCTTTGGTGAGATAGTGAAAAGCCGCGGGAGATTTTCGCGCAAATTCTTCGAGGACTGAAACTTCACCGTGTTTCGCAGCCAAATGCAATGGCGTGTAACCATTGTTGTTGTATTGCAGGGCAAGGTTCGGATCACGCCTCAGGAGCATCCAAGTTATCTCTCTGTGCCCTTCATTACAAGCGTAGTGCAAAGGGAAATTTCCTCTTGAGTCTACCTTTTGAGCCATATATGGACTCGCGTTTAGTATCTCCCTAACCACATCTGCATAAAAAGCTCTTGTATTATACATCATGGAGACCTAAACTTAGAAAAAAAAAATCCAAATATAGGAGAAAGAGTACTCTGACATTTTACCTGTGTGTCCTCCTGATGCAGCCACGTGAATACAAGTTTGATCAAGGTCAACAACTTCCTCCAAATCAAGAATCCCGGGCTGTTTCAGAAGGAGAATCACGGCGTCAAGATGTCCAAGACTGCAAGCCAAGAAAAGTCCGGTCTGTTTATGAGAGTTGAGCTTGAAAGCTGCCCTGGAATTTGCCTCTAAAAGCAGCCTCAGAACGTTTGGATTCCCTTGGCGACAAGCTTCGTGAACCGGGGTCTCTGAGTCCTTGTTCTCTGCCGCAACCATTTCAGGACACAGCTTTGTGATCTCCAAGACTATGTCAATGTGTCCAAACTTTGAAGCCAAGTGTAAAACAGTGTTCAAGCAAGCTGTTTTCTGCTCAAGAATTGCTTCATGTTCTCTAACTAAGCCAAGGAATGTTGGTACGTCGTTGCTGCTAATTGCCTCCACAATCTTTGGATCCATTATTTTTGTTTCAGACTTGTATTCCTAGCGTTTTTTTTGGGGTTGGTCTTTTGAGGCTGTGACTAACGAGAAATTAATTAGTAGGGTTGATAACGAATACCAAGATTCCTATTTATATGTGGGTGGAATTGGTAAATTCTTGGAAAATCTAATATAGATCTTTGATCACTTGGATAGCTAGAGAATTTGAACAAGAGTGAGAAACAAGGGTCTCTACTGAGAGGTTAGGTAATGCATGTTTGTCAACATTAAATTTTGTCAAAATTACATCAAAAATAAAAAATATAAAATCGTCAAAATTACATCAAAATAAAAAATATAAAAAATTGATAGAATCTGGATACAATAGTTCAAAACAAAACCTTATTGGGAGAGTATTTTTTTTCATATGTTTCGGTAGCACTCTCCATGGGACAGTAACATATATACACACATGCATATATATACATGTGTATGTGTATGGACTTGTTTTTAATAAATATATTTTCAATGGTTATATTTCTAATTAAGATATGTTTTAACAACAATTGATAATATAGCGTGCTAAAAATTCAATTTCATTTATTATTATCAATTTTTTGGCCAATTACTCAATTCATTATAAGTACCTGAGTAATATCACACAGTTAATTACAACAATTGAAACACATGCATTCTAACCACATATGTACGTATTGTTAAATAATTCAATGTTATATTTCCTAAAGTGAAATGGTGAGAGGAAAAAAAACCGTTCAAGAGAAAGGAAGAATATGATAAAAAATAGTATATTAAAAGACATTACAAACTTACAACAACTTCATTACGGAGTAAAAAAGAACCAAAAAAAAAAAAAAAAGAGAATAGTAAAAAATGAATAAGAAAAAGAGTAAAAAAAAAAGTAAAAAAAAAAGTAAGAGCGGTTAACACTTGTTAAGTGTGCGAGAGTTCTCAAAAAAGAGATTTCCACTTTAGATTTTGGCTCTTTTATATATTTATAGATTCATTGGTCTGTAAACGTATTGCCTATATGAAGGCTTGTTGGTTAATGAAATTTAAGATCGTCAGACAATGCTTTTCCTCTAAACTTTCTTTACTTTCTTTTGTATGTGATGGTATAACATATAGAAAAACTTTTTTTGTCCCGAGTGGGCTTTAGTCCGCTTCTCTCACACTAGTGGGCACCATTGGGTGGATCCAACTCGGACAAAGACCAATGCTCTAACATATATGCGTATATATATTATTTTTTGTTCAATCTATTGTTGTGATTTTTCCTTGCTAAATGCTGCTAATACTAAGTCCTGAAGGAATAAGAGCCGGTCAAAGATTACAAGGTTGTTGAGGGAATGTCAATTTTGACACAAACGGTGCTTGTGTAGTGCTAATGAACAGAAACTACAGGGAAATAGCAGGGGAACTTTGAACATTGGATCCTTGTGAGATTGCGGGACCAGACCTCCCCCACCCCTATTGGCCGTTGCCAAACCCTGTCTGCCATGACATCAGTCGTGTGGAAGAAATAGTTTTATATATAAAATAGACAGAAATTTACCATAGAACCTATATTTTGCTCTTATTAATATATTTGTTGAATTAACTTTTTAACGGTACAATTTATAAATAAAAATGGTTTTATGTCGTGAGTTAAATTTTTTTGTACAAAAACAATCACAGGTCAGACTGTTGAAGCTACTGGTAGAAAAACAATGCATTTGCTATGATAAAAGCTAAAAAAAAAAAAAAAAAAAAAAAAAGCTTACTAATATTATTCATTCGAGGAAGCTTCTTCCTCAAGTTTTCTCGAAGCATGTCGTCAAATATAAATTAGCAGACTTTTTCCAAGCCGTGTCAAGAGTGAAATCATGCTTCAGGATATGTTGACTTTAGGATGATAATCAAAATTAGCCGATTTTGCCTTTTTAAAAGAATCTTGCTTCTTCAGTTCTTCCATAAAATATTAGCCCCAACACTTTACCGTGAATTAATGTACCTGGAATGAACAACAGGCCCTTTAGAAAAACCTTGTGAAATTTACAACTAAGGAAATCAAATAATGCCAAGAGATCCAGAGCCAAATAAATAAATAATGCAAAGTAATACGGACGAGAATCCCTAAAGTGCATACACATAAATTTGCCAAAAATTCAAAAAATTTTGGTTCAAATTTCAGTTTTATAGAGGTACCAAAATATTTTTTGGCTATAAAATTGTTTTCATCAGAATATGAAAGAAATATCAATTGAAATATTAATATCAGTATATGTTTAGCGTAATTTTTGCAAATTTTTGAAAAAATTTCAGTTAGTAATAGAAACTGAAAATTTCAGCCGTTTGAATTTTTTTCTAAAAAAAATAATTACATTATCAATATTTTCTAGCCAACATGATGAATCTTTGTCCTCTAGTAACAAACTTAGATGAATCTTCCCATTTATAAAAATATATTGGAAAGAGATCAACAAATTTATACGTGGTATGTTCAAACCTATATTTGACATTATTTAGGTAATAAGTCATAACATAGTATTGTTGAATCTAGATGACATGCCAAGCATATTTGTTTCCTGATGGCATTTAGAAGTCTTATACATGTATGAAGTTTTTCATGTAAAACATGCTTATTTATGTATTTTTTAATGTTTATTCTATTACAATGTATCATAAACATTTTTAAATGTAAATTTTTATAATTTTCATAATCTTTTTGATATTTCTATCGATATTGATATTTTCTTCAAGATTTTTGTAAAATTATAGTATCAATATTTCCACCAATACTAGCTTGCAGAAGAGTTAAAAGCCTGACTTGGTACACTTAAGCAGTGTTTGCTATAAAGTAATTATTATTTCTATAATCATTTATTCTTACGTTATATAGAAATTCTGAATTTTGTTTTTTTTTTAAAAAAGAAAAATTTTATTTTAGCATTTTGTGTTATATCGAAATATAAGTTTGATATTCTTTATTTTGGAAAATTTCATGTCGTTACCTCAACTTTTTAGAAAATATTTTTTAGTACCTTAAGCACTTTTTTAGGACACAAAAAGAAAAAATTACCCCTTTTATAAAATATAATCAGTTGACTAACGACCAAACACCAAAATATCCAACAAACTCCCGTGAAAAAAAAAATACCAAAAAAAAAATCCATTTTATTATCTTCTTCTTTTTAGACCTGCAAATTCCCAATCATGAGTTTCGACCATATGAGCTCTTCCTCCAAAGTGCTCAAAGCTTTGCTGTCACCACAAGCGAGAAAAGACACTACTCTAATTAGCGACAAGAAGCACCTTTCTTCGTAGCCCAAGACCTTTGCCAACAAGTTCATGGCCATCTTCAGCGCCAGCGTCCTCAACCTCCCTTACACCTTCAAGCACATCAGATGGCTCACCAGCCTCCTCATGATCTCACTCGTCGTGCCTTGAAACCTTAACCAGCTTCTCCAAGTTCGCGTCTTTCAGTGATTTGGGATTCATCGTCTATTGATGTCTCGAAAGATTGCTCGTCGATGTCCTGATAATCCTCACCCACCCTCTGTCCTAATAATCCTCTCTCCCTCTCCCGATCTTCCTCCATCTACACGCCGTTGCCATCTCCAACCACCATCCATCATTTAAAGAGTGAGGAGGCCAGGAGGGGGGTGGGAGAAACTTAGGTTTTGGGCTTTGTTGATTTGTTTTGTGGTTAGAAATTTTTTTTTTAAAATTGGTTCTTTTACAGGCTTTTGGCTGTTTGATTGTAGGAATAACCATTTTCAAATTTTTTTATTAAAAATTTTTGGTTAACTAATTATATTTTATAAAAAAGTATTGTTATTTTTTCGTATCCCAAAAAGGACTTTGAGGTAGTAATAAAAGATTTTTTAAAAAGTCGAGGTATCGACATGAAATTTTCTAAAATAGAAGATATCAAATTTATATTTCGATATAACATATGTTTTCTCTTTCATAGAAAGCCCTACTTTCATAACATCTGATGCTATATATACATGTATATGCTAACATCATTTCATTATAATACATCACTTGGCACTAGACTGAAAGTCAAAGACAGAGTACTATAGAAAGCGTTACGTTTAGATGCCCTTAACCCTACCCAAAAGAGAAAGATAACGATGAAGAATAAGCCCAAATGGCGGGAAAGGAGGGCGTGCAAGGCGTCATCGATGATTACTTTCAGCTAGTCACATACTAAAATCAAAATTTCTAAAAAATATATGAATTTTGAAGAAGTTACAGTACCTTACAACTCGGGTAGTCAATACCAGCCTCGACTCCCCACAAACAATATACCTCGAGAAACGATAACAAAACAAAAACGACTAGAATAATTCACAAACAATGTAAAGAAAGACGACATAGATTAATTAAAGATAACAGAAAACGACAAAATTATATAAACGACAAGGAGCAGCGACATTAAATCTAAAAACGACAATAACATCACAAACTGCATCACAACTTCACCAACGACCAAAAATGAAAGTAAATGCACAAAGTACCATAAAACCACGACTACAATACAAACTTTGAGCGAGCGACTACCAAAAAGAACGTTCTAATAAATAAACAAAAAAAAAAGATGTTTTTTAAAAACGACAACTAAATTTGTAATTGTAATTAGAAAGAGGAAAATTAGTTCACAAAATCTTGAATAACAACAAAAAAAAAAAAAAAAAAAAGACAAACTCTGACAAACTACAAAAATAAGAGCGTAAAAATTCTAAAAAACGACTTGCTTCAAAAAAAAAAAAAATCCAAGAACGACAATAACTCGACTAACTACACACTCATAAGAGAAAGGAGTAAAAACGACTATATCTTGAAAAATGACTTATCAGGAAGCAAAGTCTAGATATAAAAACAACACCCAACTTTATATATAAAAAAAAAAGTCAAAACAATTAAAAAAAAAGTTAAAAGGAATTTACAATAGGCCTAATAAAATGGAAACCTTCAGCAGCTTCACTAAGACACTAACGACAAGGAAACAAGAAGCTCTGACAAACGACACCGAGGAAAGACGGAAAAAAAAAATGTAATAACGACAATTACTTAACAAACAATGCACGAATAACAGCAACTGCCGACATAGAAAACGACAATATCTTGACAAATGTCAAAAGACGACTATATTGAAAAACGATAGTGAAATGGAGAAACGACAAAAAATAAATGCAACGCAAATATCTAAAAACGACAACAACTTTACAAACGACGTGAAAAAATTTCAAGAACAAGAAAACATCTCGATTGACGACAACAAACGGACAACAGATTCCGAGAAACGACAAACGGGGTGACTAATACCACTCAAAGCGACAATATCTTGACAAACGACCTATTTATATGTGCAACTCCTCTGAAACGACATAAAGCTAATAAACAGCAATTTCCTGGGAAAAAGAGACAAAGAAGAAACGACTGTTTTTTATTAACTGGAACCAAATGAAAATAACCTTAACCTAAAAAGATGTTATATTAACAAACGACAACAATAAGCGATGCACATTCTGAGGTGACGATTAGTCAGATTACAATTTCACGACGAAGGAGAAGAACAAACAAACGACATACTTTAAGAACCTATATAAGTAATCAGAAAGTCAGAAAAGACAAATAATGACAGAACCTGACAAACGACAACAACCAGAAGCCACACACGTTAAAAGAACGGTAGGACCACTGTTTTATGGGCAGTAAGGATAATGAAGGTGAAAAGTATTTTCCGCGTAAAAAGAACCTAAAATTCTAACAAAAATGAGTTTTTTTTTATTTTTTTTTTGGAATGTTGCATTTGTCTTCCCTTTCAATAAAATTTCTGGCAAAGTTAGCATCCAAGAAAATTTCACACGAAATCGTGCATGTTTTAAAGTTGTTCTCCTTTTTGTCCTCTTTCCCTTTTATTGGAACTCTACTACAAATTAATGACAAATACAAACATCTTAATGCCATCTCTGTTCTGACCTTGGGATGATGTTATATTCAAATACAAACTTGTAATGTTTTTTATATTCTCCGTGCTGTTTGCGTGGTGAGATTGCGTATTCATTGCTCCTTAAAAGCATTACATGCATATAAAAACAATAAATTCTTTTTTGAACAATATATACATAGGTACAGGAATGCAGAAAAGACACTTGAACAGACCTAACTAAGGAAAACAATTGTGCAGTTGCTACTACCATGTCCACGCCTCAGCATGCAAACTTGGCATAAACAATACTAGTATGTAAATAAATATGAGAAAAGTATTATCATATTGTAAATTCCACTAGATAAATTAGTTATATTTGACCTGTACTTGGGAAAGTTAGAAGAACATTCAATAGGAGTGATATCCTTTGCGGAATGAGCTAGCAACATCTGAGTTTTCGCTTCCCATTTCAGGATCAGGAACTCCTCCCTCCTCTATGTCCCTCCTTTCTTTCCACCTACTTTTCGCCAACCAGTGTTCAATCAGCTTCATCCCCAGGCCAACAAAAACAATCCCCAGAGTCCCGCCGCTCGCCACCAGCAGCACCACAAACGTGATCTCCGTCCTCTGGCTCTCCGGCATGATCAACCACATGGCTGCAACATAGCTTGTGGCCATGAACGCCACGGCTGCCCACATGACCTTGTGAGCCAATGACAGAAGCCTCATTTGCGCCTTTCTCCGAAAGGGGATGATGCTGACAAGAACCACAACTATGGAGAGAGATGTGAACAATGCCAAGTCATTGCTTATTGCAAACACCTTGAAAGCTACCGTTTCCCCTGCCATCGCCTTCCCTTTCATCTTTTTATCCTGGTGGACACCACCGGGAGGGCTAATCCCGGCAGCAAAACTGACCGTCGCGATCAGAATAGCCACCAGTGTGATAGTGTTTCTTGCATTCTGTAACGCCTCTGTGTATACCTTGTGGCGATGCTTGTTTCTGCGGCGCCTGTTGAGAGTCTCAATGAGTACTTCTCGATGCCTTATGCAGACACACTCTTCATGTTCTATGAATGGTGACAAGGACTCCAGATCAAGTACTATTCCGTTGTCCCACCCTTCTTGATCAACATGTAGTGGAGGCGAGGACTTTCTAGAATGCGGCGATGACAGACAAGAGGGCATCGATTGGGGCGATAAGAAAGAGCTGGAAGTGGCCTTGCTCGAAGGTGAAGGAGAGCTCTTTTCGTTTAGAGTCCGTGCACGGCATTCCTCTTCCATGTGAGCCTGCTGCAACGAAAAATTCTTGGACAATACTTGCATTTCGTTCTCTTTAAGGGTCCTTTTCGGCATGGTTTTTAGTGGCTCCGGCCTAGCGATTTTTCTTGGTACTTTTGGTGGAGCAGATAACAACTCGATGCTCCTTTTCCCTCCAACTTTATGAAACATGGATTCAAGACGCCGAATTTCTACAGAGTCTTTGGCCTGGTCAAGGATGTCGAGTGGTGTGAGCCCTTTTGAGTTTCGCAAATTAATGTCCACCTTTGGTCTCTTGATCATGTACTCTACCATCTGCAACACAATCAAGAACAAAGTAAAAGAGAAGCACAAAATGTCATTTCCTTTTTGCTTCATATTGCATATTGATTCCTTACCCGATAATTTCCCTCGGAAACTGCAAGATGTAAGATGGTGTTGCCATGTCGATCTGGACAGCCAAACAAGTGCGTCCCATTGAGGACATTAAACAAGAGCACTAGAGCGTCGTACTGGTTGTGTTTCACGGCAAGATGAAACAGGGTCTCTCCTTCTTTTGTGAGGCATTGGAAAGATTCAGCAGCCATCGTGATAAATCCTTGAAGGACCAAGACATTGTAGTTGATCACGGCGAAGTGCAGTGGCGTGTAACCATTGCTGTTGTATTTCTGCGCAAGCCTTGGATCAAGATTTAGAAGCATCCTGGTGATTGCCTTGTGTCCTCTGCTTGATGCGCAATGCAGGGGCGAATTTCCATTCTCGTCAATCATATGAATGAATTCGGGGTGCACATTTAGCAGCTCCATAACAACATCTACACCATAAACTCTGCGCTTAGTTACCTTTACATTCATAGTATTAAAAAAAAATGTACCTGACAAAGGAAAATTTTCTTAGTTTAATTACCTGTATGTCCAGCTGCTGTGGCAACATGGACACAAGTTCGATCAAACGCACCATCATTGCCTAGACGCACTAGTCCAGGTTGAGTCAACAGCAGACTCACCACGCTGACATGGCCGTAACTGCAAGCCATGAAAAGAGCAGTCTTGTTGGCTGAGTTGAGCTTACGAGCTGCCCCAGGATCGGCCACCAGTAGCAGCTTCAAGATCTTCACATTCCCTGAGCGAGAAGCTTCATGGAATGGAGTGTCCTTGTCCTTGTTCTCTGCAGCAACCATGTCAGGCCTCAAACTGATTATGCTGGACACCATGTCATCGTGTCCGTACTTCGAAGCAAGGTGTAACGGGGTATTCATGGAATTAGCTTCTCGTTGGTCGAGAATTCCTTCGTTTTTCTGAACTAAATCGTTGAATGTTGGCAATTCATTTCTTCGGATCACCTCTGAGAAAGTTGGATCCATTCTCTTGAGATTGTGAAAGCAAACCTTTCCTTTTTCTTTGTGTATGTTGTGAGATAGAAGATTTCTGTCTTTTATAACCAGTGTCTCAGCTATGAACAGAAAAGACCGAGAAATTGACAAAGTAGTTTTAAGTTATGTCTCTTTATATGGTGCGTGTGTACGTCTCCAAGTGCTACTGTACTTCTGAGCCCCACGTGTGTAAAGAAAGACTTTTTGTTATAATTAACTTCCCAGGTATCTTCAAAGAAAAGTGCAAATCAAGTCCCAAGCATCTTCAAAGAAGATAAGTTCCCGAAAATAAATCTTAATTCTTTGTTTCTTTTTTTTTTTTTTTTTTTACTTGTATCAGATTATAACATAGGTCCCTCGAAAAAGAAATTAGAGTAACAATAATGGTTTTTGGTTTTAAAAAATATGTCACGCAATGTAATTTAACAATTTATGGTTGCATTTTTCCACAATGGATAAGCTTAATGATTTCCTGGAACTTTTGCTTGCTGCAACTTCTGGTGGAGGGATGGCGTTGCCCCATTTTTCCTTGTTGTCAAGCAAATGTAAGGAAAGAACGCCGCGGAAAATGAAGGCAACTCAAGCCCCATTTGTTGTGCCATCAAAACTCAACGCATGCATTAGTCAATTTTGAGGGAAGCTTCGTATCCATGTCGTGTGTTGGCGTGCGAGATTATTGATATGGATATGAAATAGATATGGCTTCTTCTTCTTCTTCTTCTTTTTTTTTTTGTCACTAAACGCGTAAAGCTTAAGCCACCCAAGAGTATGTTCCCACAGAGAACGGCCTAATTATTCTATTGGTCTCCAAAATCTTATAGTTACGCCATATAAACGTCCCTTAATTTGAGTTATCGATCATTTACGTAAACTCCTTGATCTCTTAGTTCTGAACTTTCGAAAAGTTGATTTCATTTTCTAGAATTGTCACTCACCTTGTCAGGTACTTTCTTAAACGGTGTTTAGAAGGGTGGTGGGAACCGTTAGTTAGAACCACTTTTATACTATAGCAATTTTTTTTTTATTGTTACTGCAACATATGAGAGCTTTACACGGTTCATAACTGAGCGGTTCTCACCACTCAACCAAATAGCCTCTTAGTAATGATACCTAAACTGTCTGTTGGTTCCTGAAAAAAGTACAAGAGAGACACACGAGGAAGAATAATTTGTAAGAAAATTTACATTTATACAGAGTTATAATTTTTATATATACATAAATCAAATTGCATGAAAATTATTTAAATGCAGAAACGTAAAGGAAAGAAAATCTAACCTTCCGTCATTGATAATCTGAAGAATGAATGGAGAGTATCTCTGCAACAATTCTTGAAGAAAAATTTTGTGAAAGAAGAGGCTCTTTTAAACCTTTTGCAATTAAATTGCGCATGCATAAGGACCTTCTCTTACTTGATATTTATAGACATCTACCATCAGGATGTGTTACCATCAATAAATATATCTGAAACAAGACCTTTTTTCTGAAGCGTTATAATAATTTAGAGATATCCTTTGATTGACACTTTTTAAAAAATATACGTATGTTGGATTTCTTAAATTTATTTTTATTTATTTATTATCATTTAAAAAACCAAATAAATAATAATAAATAAATTAAAAATAACATAATTTACTAATTACCCATCTGATCTCACAAAGAATAGCAGCCAAATGGTTAGTTTGAATAAAATGGGGGAATTCATCGAGGGATACAGTAGGTTTTTGTGATATCCATCCAATACAATTTCACTTTTCATGTTATTCTCAAAGTCAAAAACCACATATACTTGATGACCATGTATGGTTTTCGTTATAAATCTTTTGTAATGTTTGGTTCAATGGTCTTAACTGAAAAAAATTCCAGTTCGAGCTGGTTTTGGTATTTGGTCTCACAAAATTTAATTTTCTTCAATATTTTCAATTCGGATTGGGAGTTAGAACCAGCCTTTTAAAGACCCTTTTTGTTTGACATCTCCATTCGATGTGTTAATATGAACATCACCCATTATTATGTATTGGCTTTCAAAGAATGTATGTGTCTGTGCACCAGAGTGCTTTCAAATTGTATGAATTGATGTTTCTGTATTCCAAAGAAACCCCTCTGAAAGAGCATATATAAAACCAAAATACTTATGATTTGATGAACCTGTAGGCATCAAGATTTCATAAGAAGATCCTTATATCACTTCCAAACACTACAACACAGAAAGCAATCCAAGCAGCCCCAAATACATTCTGCCCCCACACTCCAGAAAAATCAAAAGCTCTAACTACTTCTGTTCTCCATCTTACATCTTCAAAGTGCAGCATGATATTCATCAATGGTTTGTTTCATCCCATCCAACTGAGAGAGATGCAACAGATTTCATTGGCTATTTCTCGAGCTGTAATCACACTTCTCAAAGGGACGACAATCACATGCGCTTTTAATTTCTTCCCTCAATGACACTTGGATATCCTCAAACATAAAGAAACATAAACTCACTAAACTTTCCATCCTCAATTTTAGCAATGACAATGAGCTAAAGTCAGAGCTCAACCCAGATTAAGGACTCAACGAACCATGGACCCAAAACTATTATCATTATGTTTTGGATGAAGAATTGGATTAACAAACTAGTATCACCAGGCATAACAGCCGTCAATTTTCACCGGATTAAAATTAAGGGTTAGCTGCATTGGTGCACCCCGAACTTTCAGTGTTTGACAACTTGGACCCGGAGTTTATATTTTGACAAATAGGACTTAAAATTTTAAAATTCTTTGCAATTATAGTCCAATAACAAAACACATATACATCCTAAACTTTTTGTTGGTTGGCCGAATTTTTTATATTTTGACATTTTGGACCTAATTGCCGTCCTTTAATTGGCTTGGTTGGCCGAATTTTTTATATTTTGACATTTTGGACCTAATTGCTGTCCTTTAATTGGCATTCATTATTGATTGGACTGCATTACCAAGGATCATAAAATTCAGGTCTAAATGTCAAAATTAAAAGTTTAGGGAGCAACATGCAAATACAATAAGTTTAATGTGCATGAGTATAATTTATCTAAAAGTTAACGTATCAACTCTGATACCTTTCACTCAAATTATTTCCAGCTTCTCATACCACTTAACAGTAAGTAATTTCACTCGGACGACAAAACACAGAGTTCATTTCTCTCTCTGGGCTTCAGACTGTTTGGCTTATAGTCAAACAGTTGACAGACTAATCGTTTAGTCCAAATGTTGCGCTAGCCTACGTAATTCATCAAAAAAAAGGATAACGACATGTTCTGAGACTGGGAATCCATATGCGAAAGTATACCAATTTTCTTTCGACAATGACGACAAAATGCTAGAAAGTTCAGAACAAAAAGTGTTCTGAGGAACAAGAAGGATGTCAGCTTAATCACGAAAGCACCATTTTTCCACAACCGCCTCACACCGGCGTCGCTCCACAGCGTTTGTCCCTTTCTTCTCTCATCCAATCGCCGGCGTGAAGGACCTCCACCGACCAAGACCGGTGAGATCTAGTTGTTCGCGATCCGTTTTGAATTCAAACATAGAAATCGTCGCGAACTGTGTCAATAGCGAATCCAGGATTCGAATGAATCGGCGATCCGAGTTTCGACGAGCTCTAAACGGAAAATGACCATTTTGATCTGTGAAATCCACCACGCTGTGCACACTTGGGACAAGTGGAAAGTTGACTTCTCACCGGGGCGCTTGGACAAGTAGTCTGCCCAAAAATTTTTTTGGGCGAATGGCCTTTTTTTTTTTTCATCAAAAAATTAGCTTTTTAGACATCAAAATAGTTTCAGTTTTTTTTGTTTTTAGCATGGTTGGATTTCTTTCTTTGATACAGTCATTTTTCTTTTTTCTCTGAAAAAAATTGAGACAATTTCTATGCTTAAAAAAAAACCTTTTTTAATACCAAAAAAAAAAATTATTCTTTTAATTTCAAATTTTCTTTTAACTCATTTTTTTTCAAATTCTCCCCTTCTGACCTCAAAGATGTTGGTGTGGATATCCGAGGATCCAGAAAATGTGATAGGGATCCGCAACCGGGAGAGGAATGGCCTGAACGGGCCTATTAATATCAGGCCCCTCATTTTATTTTGGGCTTGAAAATTGTGTAGGTGAAAGACCGTAAATAGAAGAGAAAATTATACGGGGCTGTTTACATAGAAGCCACAAAACCAAAGGTTGGATTGATTTATCCATTAAAAAAGTAATTGCAGAAATATCCAGCCACATCATCAAACTGTTTTTCACAACACCAAATATACCCTTGAGATTTTGGGTTGCAATTTTGATCGGCACCCAGCAACCTGGGTGATACTGTCAGAGAACCGCCCCTTCTGACGGCTGCTTCAACAGAATGTTTGAAAAATACACAAAAAAAAAAAAACCCTTAAAAAGACTGAAATTTTCCAAAAAAATCACAAAACGAGAAAAGAAAATTACACAGAAAGAATTCACAAAATAAGATCAAAAAATCAGGGGGGGAAGATCTTCGTCGCTAGGATCTTCATCACGGTAGGCGCGACAAGAGATCTTTCCCGCCGCGAGGAGAAAGAAAGGACCACAACATGGCTGCCATGGGTAAGACCTCCATCGCAAGGAGGAGATAGATCTCCTTCTAGCTACAATTGGAATCACCGTGGAGTTGTGAACATGTCGGCGATGTTGCAAAGATAAAGAGAGAGGAAGAGATATGGAGAAGAGCGGGGGTGGGCGGGGCGGAGAAGAGAATTTTTATCTGGGTGAAGTCCAATTAGATCTCCAATGGAGGCGCGTGAAGGCAAGCATCCTAGTGGAGGCGTGGACTGACGAGCATGGCTGTCTCTATGTTCTTTCGGTTGAGAGAGAGTACAAGAGGGGATGGTGAACGCGGAAGTAGAGGACACGGTCACACAGTATTGCTTTGTTAAAGGGGCAAAACAGACAAATTACTAGTTTGGTTATTCGCGTGTGGCGCATAGGGTGCAATAGTTTTTACACGAGTGACACAATTCAATCTTGTTCTGCGTACATGGCGTTGTTCTTAAATACCTCATTTATATGCTATCACAAAATTTTAAAAATTATGTTTATTTATATTATATTTAGAAAAATTTATTCCATACTATCATTTATATTACATATTAAGTTGTACCATAAATAAGTATATGTGACATTTATGAAAAGTAAATATTAAAAGATGCCTTTATGAAAATTTCCTTAAATAGAAACTATATAAAATCATAAAAAATGTCAGTTTTTTCAAACTTTTGTTAACAAACATCATAAGTACTTTAAATGTTAGTAAATATCAAATAATGTTAGCTATGTAAATTAACAACTCTGACAATTTTAGGAGAATACTCGTGTATCAGCGATCGACGACAGTATTGGTTACTTGAGATTTTACAAACATCTAATAGATTGTTGGTGATAATTTAGTAGATCACTTATCATTGACCATTAAGGGCTATTTCAACAATAGATTTTAGTGACTTTAATTGCTCTTGTGGAGTGTAAAAAATATAAGCCTTTTTATTAATTTTTTTTCATGCCTCGTTCACGTAGTTCAACTCTTGAAAGAACTAGCAAAACCCTCGTTTGGTATTGTTTTGAGAATTTTTGAAAATATTTTTGCACGTTTTATGAGGCAAAATTTTAAAAACACTCTCAACGTAATTCTTAAAAAATTTTCATTTCCTAAAATAAAACCATTTTCACTTATTTTGAAAATACTATCAAACGGACCCATATCTTTTTCTAGAAATCTTTGAAAAAATATGTGCAAAAAGATTTCCCTTTTTAATATGAGCCACAAAAAAATATGTGCAAAAATTTAAAAAACACTCTCAGCACAATTCCTAAAAAATTTTAATTTTCTAAAACAAAATCATTTTCACCTATTTTGAAAGTACTATCAAACGGACCCATATCTTTTTCTAGAAATCTTAGAAAAAAAATATGTGCAAAAAGATTTCCCTTTTTAAAGCAAACTTTTAGTAAATGGCCTAATCTTTGTTAAATAAAAAATAATCCCTTATTAAAAAATAAAATTACTTATTAAATTAACGGTGAACCGTTAATTAACTTGATGGTAAATCACTTATTAATATTTGTAATCAATGTTAAATCCAAACGATCAATAAATAACAAAATCAATCAATAATTTACAACTAGCATCCCGATTAGTTGGCCTTAGAAAAGATTGAGAAAGAGAGAAAAAGAGAGAGCGAGTAAGCTAGAATTCCAAGACCAGCTACTCGCATCATTGTAGGCTTTTCAATGACGATAGCTGTGTTTGGTGGGGTGGGTTTGTTAGGGCGAATCTGATTCCATTTAGAGGAAGAAATCTAGACGTTGACGGTGGTGGCGTGGGTATTTCACATATTGCTGTTTGAGATCATCTCGTTGATTTTGCCACTTGTCCCTATAAGTGTTCTTCTTACCCTGATGATTCTCATATCGGCTATACTTTCATTAAAAGTTTGCGACGGTCGTGTTTTTGGTTTTAGTTTTTTAAATTTTAGTCTAATAAAGGTGTCAATATTTTCGCCTAGTTTTAGTATTTTATTTATAAGAATGGAGATGGTTCTCCTACCATTTGAGTTTGTTTGAGGTCCACCAAATTTAGGCTGTGAATTAAAAGATTCGTCTATGTGGAGATGTTGGTGGCCTTAGTGCTACACATTACATGTTCACGATGGATCAAAAGTTTCCATCGGCTATAGTTTGTTTCAAAAAGAGCCTTATTTGTGCTTAAATTGATATGTCGAGGAATCTTACCAATTTCAAGTCTCATCTTGCATCGTCTTCCTTTTGCTTTATCAAAATTTACTGATGAAACCGGTTTTTATTAGAGTCTTTGTATTGTGTACTACAGGGTCATTTGTATTATTATTGATGTCTGTAAGACGTTTTAGTTAAGTAAAATTTTACGTTAAAAAAAATAATTTACAACTAATATCACTTGTTTTTCTTTCTCTCTCTTCTCTATCTTTCTCGTTGTCATTGTCCAGTCGCCATTGCTATTGTCAAGGCCCTCATGCAGACAAAGTTGAGGTTCTCTTTCGCACAAAGAACATCTTGCTGAAGAGATATGGTAGCGTGAGATATGAGAAAAGAAAAAAAGGAAATAAGCCATTTAAAAGATAACTAAAAATTGATGCTAGTGAAAACCAACCACCTCGCCTTGCAAAAAAAAAAAAAAAGAAAACATTCATCCAGGAAAGTGGCATGTCGTTTCCTATTAATAATAACTACATTTCGTTTACAGTATCCATTGAAATGTCTTCCTAATGAAAGATCCCATTGGAATTTGGAGACGACAATTTTGTGTTGTTTGATGCATACGTTCTAAACCATAAAAGTAGTTTTTAATTATAAAGATGATTGAAACTGTCGTTTAGTGGAATAATAACTAAGGCCCAAAATCAAAATTTTGTCCTCCCTTGAAGTTTAAGGGGGTGGAATAATAACTAAGGCCCAAAATCAAGATTTTGTCCTCCCCTGAAGTTTAAGGGGTTTGAACTATTTTCTATAAAACCATTCTCAAACCACACAGTTCCACATGAGCTTTATGGTTTTGCTCTTGAGCTTTACTCCAAAAGTCCTCATGTCATTTGAATGTGGTGTCGTTATTTATAAACTACTATCTATGACCATTCTTAGACGATATACAACTGTATAATCTACTTTTTTTTTTGGTCTGCTTCACCTCAAAGAATTATATGGTTGTCACAAAGACGCAAATAACTCCTTTTTGCTTCGCCTCAAGCCCATCAGTTACCACGAATTGTGCATCCTTTTCCCTCCAGTTTTGTAATAACAACAACAACAATAATAATAACAATAATAATTTTAAGGAATTATCACCATCGTCATCGGTAACAAAACCGTTGTCCTTGTAGTCTTGTCGATAGAATAGTGCATGCTTATTTCATGCTTCCTCTGCTAATACGTCAACACGTTTTCCATTTCCTCCGCGAGAAAACACTTTTTACGAATATATCAAGGATTTGATTCACAAATCAACTTGGGAACGTCTATTAGAGAAGAAACCACGACAAAAGGTTAAAAACTTTTCAGAGATTACAATCCCATCTCCAATGAAATAATTAAAACCAACTTTAATAATATCTTCATATCATTCATTATACTTCTTTTGCATTCATTCTTAACGGAAGGGCAGGCAAACCGTTGTTTAGAATCACTATTTCAATGAAAAAAAAAATCCCCCAAAAGGCGTCTAAGAATTTCAAAGGGGTCACCTAGAAAAATAATTTTTTCTAGGAAAATACACGTTTGCGAATTTTGTCTTTAGTTCTTTAGGATCCCTAAATTCTTTCCTATTGTGTCGACCAAAACTATTATGGTATACATATTCTTTAGCAATCATTGAGGTTTGTTTTTTTCCTGCCTAAATTTTTGCTATTTTCAACTGTGGATAATTGTAACGTTAATAATGTTGTTACAGATGTTGAAAAACGAGGAAAGTAATCAAATAATTATAAGCAACCGACACAATTATTAAGGTGGGAAAGTAGAGTGCATTATCCTGAGGAGTTGTAGCTCAATATGGGGGGTCATTTCCTGAAAATCGACACACGGCTGTGGCAGTGAAGTCTCTTGACGACATTGACATAAAATCGGTGTCAAAAAAGTCGTTAAACAAGTTCACAAGTAAGAGCAGGAATTTCGTTTTCTTTAAAAAAAGCAAGAATTTCGTGAAAAGTAGATAAATACAAGCGAGTCTGATTTTGTTTGAACTGATTTTTTTTGGTTGTTTTTTATTGTGTTTCCCCACATCTTCAAATATTATAAAAACACTTTCGGTACCATTTTAAAAAAAAAAAAATTATTTTCCTAAACCAAACAATTTTAAAAAGTGAACGGCAAGAGAACGGCAAAGGCAGTACAAAAGATGTTCGGAGAAAAGGAGAAACAAGTGGTATATGATTTAACACCTTACCCAACTTGTTATATAATATGTCATCGTCTCCTCTGCTTTGAAGCACGGAAAGAGAAGAATCTGTCTGGACAAACGCTTTTCTCTTTCTTTTTATTTTTTAACATTAGTTCTGGTTCGAGTATGTGCGATTAAAGGTGGCAATAATCGTATTTGTGCTGTGTTCGTGTCGGCACGTTTACAGTACTACACGTTTAGCCCAAACACGAACACGGTACGATTAATAAACGTGCTAGAAATGTAAACATAAACATGACACGCCTATGGCACGCGTAATACGGCACGACACGATTAAGACGATTATTAAACGTGCCGTGACGGGTTGACACGATAACAATACACATATGACATGTTTATGACCCAATTAACTAAAAATTTATAAAAAAAATAAAATAAAAATTAATTTTTTTTTAAAAAAAGCCAATAAAAAAATTTAACAAAAACACAATATCTAATTAATATTAACCTACTATAAATATTTCAAATATTTTTATTTTTAAGTTTAAATGTGTTATAAATGGGCTGGTCGTGTCGTGCTGTGTCAACACGTTTACGGCCTGTTTAATTAAACGTGTTAAGGCGTGTTTAGCGTGTTGGCATGAATCTAGCCCGTTTGTTTTCGTGTTATTTGTGCCAATCCATTTATGGCACAATTAATAAACATGTGGTCTAAACCCGGTTATCTCTTGTCGTTTTCGTATCGTGCCATCGTGTGTGTTCGAAATTGCCAGCCCTACGTGCGATGCACATATTAAGTTGTAATTGAAGTTTTTATAACATAGATTATGAATAAAAAATGAATGGGAGGAAAAATTATTTTAGAGATTCAATAAGAAAATGTTACACAAATGACCTCTAAAGATATACATAATTGTTTTATTTAGGCAGTCAACATTCACTTTTGGGTCTAACTATATTAAGATTTATGAAATATACAGTTTAGATCTAGTTAAAAAAGTAATAATTTTTGGCACAGGTATATTGGGTAGGGTTCTACAAAAAATAAAATAGTAAAAAAAACAAAAAGATCAAAAAATACTCATTTTAAAAGGAAATGTAACACAATTTAATTTTTATTTCAAATATGTATTCTTTATATTCTTTTAAGATATGTTTCAAAATTATTTTTTATTATGTTATATATATTTTTAAATTCTCACGACGTATGTTATGTTAATTTCTGTCTGGTAATAAATAGTTTAACAATTATGGAGTCAAAAGTATATACTTCATTAATCAAGTAAAGTGTTGGTTTAGTTCTTCAAACTAGATAAACCCAAAGATATTAAGACACACAAATAAATTTGACCATGATAGGAATGAAAGGAACTAACTACAATATAAAAGTAAGAATTAATCACAAAAAGAAATTAAGACACACAAATCTTGAGATTAATTTAGAGAGGTAGTTGATATAAGGGGTTTAAGAATTTATGATAAAGATGAATAAAGTTAAATCGAAAATTAAAAAGAAATCAAATGGGAAAAGATAGGAGAAGATTGAAACTAAGAGATTATAGTAGACACATAGAGCAAAAAATAAAGAAAGAAGAAAAAAGTAAAACAACAAAAAAGTAAGAAATAGGAAAAAAAATAAAGCACCAAATGTTAAAAAAAAAGTAAACAAATAGGGTTTAAAGGGGGGAAGTGCAGATTATTGTAGAACACTAAATAAGTGAAAGGGGAAAAAAAAAGAAGTAAAGACCCTAAAACGAAAGAAAGAGAAAAAATATCAAAAAATTAAAGAGGGAAAAAAAATAAACATTGGTTGCAAGAGACAATGTTAGACCAATAGAGTTCAAAAAAGAAAAACAAAACACTAAAACGATGGAGTTAAAAAAAAGAAGAAGATTGAAATACTATTATAGACAATTAAACACCAAAAAAAAAAAAAAAAAAAGAAAAAGGTAAAAAAAAGATTAATAAACTAAAAGAAAGAAAAAATGAAACATCAAAAAATAAAAAAAAAAGAAAAAGGTAAAAAGGGATTAATAAAATAAAAGAAAGGAAAAAAAAAAGGTAGAGCACATATGGGTAAAAGTACTAAGAAATAAATAAAAAAGGATGGGAAGCAAAAGGAAAAGAATTGAAATTCTTAATTAAGGCAAAAGAAAAAGAAAAAAAGCCGAAAAAGTAAAAACAAAAAACAAAAAAACAGAAAACAAAAACAAAACCAAAACAATTCATTTTGGATAACCAAAAGATGAACGGTGCTTCTACTCTTTTATTATAGTTAAGGATTAAGGATGTTTATTTGCTTGATATCTCGAGACTTGAGGTTCACGAAGACTATGGTTGTCATGGACTCTCCAATAAGAAGCAAATAGATTAACAAAACAAATTAATATATAAATAAATATGGGCAATTTTTACGGTGGAGAAAATACTCTTAACACTCTGGTTTGTGAATGTCTATGTTAAAAATTTACAGCGTACAATATATAACTGTTTCCAATCACAAATTAAACAGTTAAAATTTTAATCTAACGGCTAAAACATATGCCCTATCAATAAAGTAAAACTGCATTATACGAACTGCTATATATAAGTTTTGACAATAGCAGTATTGATATTACTTTTATAAAATAAGCGAAACATTATATGTTTTCTCTTTTCATCCTCTTTAATTTGATTTTTAGGATTTAAAAGGGGCAGGAGAGCATGGTTTTCTGAGATGAAAACAATAATTGCGATATGATAAGAAAGTCACAATCTAAGGTGCTTAACGAATAAAGTAAAGCACATAGGAAATAAGGACTTGGTACTTGAGAATCATGTGGGAAAATATTATTTTTAGGATCGCCTAACAGAGGAAAAGCTGTATGACAAAAAATTATTGGTCATCCTCTTGCTATCTTTTTCTTTCTTCTCATAATTAAGTATATTCCGTAAAGATTCAAAGCCCATTTTATGCTTAAAGCACTATTTTCCTTTCCTATCTCTACTTTAAGAACATGGTACATACAAAACGTGAGGCATGCACCCAAGCCAGTAAACCACTTTCTATGTTGAGCTTGATGGAATTGCATGTTCATTGGTTTTCTCTTATTCCAAGCGTAGGGTCTCCATGTTTAACTAAAAGTATAAATTTAATATATATATATATATATATAAAATAAAAGCCCTATAAGTAGGGCTTGGAACAAAAGGAAGAGAGATTATGCAAAAAGACCAAAAATGGAGGAAAGAGCACGCTCAAGGGGACTTGAACCCACAACTACCTGATTAAAAGTAAGGCGTCTTATCCGTTAGGCGATGAGCGTGGTAAAATACTAACAACACTGTGAAAAAGTCTAAAAATAGGTGTAGCAACCACCAGTGGTCGTGGCACAGTAGTAAAGGAAGCCATTTGAGGATTTTGTTTCTACAAAGTCATGGGTTTGAGTGCTGCCGAATGCAAAAAGTCTACCCTATTAGTTGGTAGCATAAACTATGCCTCCAATATAGACTCTTGAAGCTAGTAGTTCATTAAATGATGAAGGCTTAAGGACAGGGTCTTTTATCATTCTATCCATGGTCTCATTCTTACCGAAAGATATAAATAACAACGTGAAAAAGTCTAAAAAAGTGTAGCAACCACTCGTGGTGGTAGCATAGTGGTAAAGGAGGCTATTGAGTGCTTTGTTTCTACCAAGTCATGGGTTCGAGTGCTGCCGAACGTAAAAAGTCTGGCCTTCAGTTGGTAGCATAGACTATACCTCTAATGTAAACTCTTGAAGCTCATAGTTCGTTAAATGATGAAGGCCCAAGAATAGGGTCCTCTATGATTCCATCCATGATCTTACCGTAAGAGAGGGGCAAAGCAAACGACTACATTATTTCAATGCACACACACATATATATATTATTTGTTATGGGAGTTATTTATGCACTGACTAATTAACAGTTTGTCACTGTAGCTACTGTTTCTTCTAACTTTATTGTCTTCTGAAAGGCACACGTGTACGTCAAAATGGACTGATCAATGAATGCCGCCAATGATGCTCAATCGTTGCAAAAATATAGATCTAGCTTTAACTAAAAAAAATTTTAAAAATTCTTGTAGATATTTGTGTTCATACTTGAACAAACTATTTTTACCCAACAAACCAGCTACAATATCCCCTTGGAATATTAATTGGTAGAATTATTAAGAACACTAAGCCAGCGAAGAGGGAAGAATCAGTGGGACTGACTGCAATGATGAGACATTACAAATCTGTTGAAACTTGAATGTTTAGATATATACCTGTGGAAACTAAATAAAAGGTAATTGACCATAACACAATGAACCTTCTTCATAATTATGAGTGGATACTGGATATACTGGATAGAGTGTAACGTCCTTTTTTACTGACGTTACAAATGTTGTTACTTTCATTTCGTAATACTTTGGTTTATAAGATAAACTATTTAAATAAAAGGGTAACTTAATCCAAGATCCATACATTATATATATATATATATACATATGAATATATATCAATATATTACTCATTTATAAACATTCCTTAAATAGCATACTTTTCATAAACATATCATGTTGCAGGTGAGAATGTACTTACCTAATTGCCCTACTTAACCTTTATAAACTTTTTCGACGGTGGCGTGCGATTGAGGTCTCGGGTGCTTGTCTTTAATACTGTTCATGCCATAATATAATAAAATTATTAAGAAAATTATAATAATTTATCCAATACATCCATCTCACTAAAACAACACCTAAATAGTTGATTTCATCCTCAAATAATATCAAAACATGAAATAAAACAAACAATTACACAAGATTACTAGACTTTACAAAACTGACAGCCAGACCTTTGTATGTTTCAAAAATCATAACAATTCACACAAAATTCGAAACAACCTGAAACTAGTGTCCAATAAAAGTAGACATTTTGCGCTTTCTATTGACACCTAATTCGTTAAAAATGAAGTTCATTTGTATACTCAAAAACAGTTTTGTGATTAATCCAATCACAAAACTTTAAAAATAAACTGACAGCCAGACCTTCACTGCTTTAAAAATTAATAACTTTACATTCACATATAATTTGAGTACCAAATTTGACAGGAACATAGTTAACATATAAACCTATCACCATGATTTTTCTATAGTCATAAAAATTTCATTTAGTATTTTAAACAAGTCACATAACATTCACTTTTAAAACTGCCAGCAATAACAAAACAGTGAGCAGTCTACACTTGCATTCTTATAATAAATTATTTACAATCTAAAATAAATCCATAAAAATACTACATATAATAGACATATAAAATTACAACATATCCAAAGATGAGCTTCAAATAAATTCAACACAGCTTAATTCATTCATTAGAATCCAGAGGCTAACAATACATTCTTTGTGCAAACAGTGAGTTCCATGCAATTATCATTTTCCATTAATTTAAATAAAATTATAATGACCCTAAAATTCAAATTACAAGTCGTTGACATATAATTACAGAACCATAAAATTTTCCATCACCAAATAAAATCACATAATCATACAAAAACATTACACAATAAAGAATCTCACAACTTTGCAGTTAAAGCAGTCACTAACCTAGGCTTAATAAAAAAATCCTATAACACATGAAATATTTATCAAATCATTACTAAACTTTCCAGTCCATAATTTAATATATATATAAACATGTTCACCAAATTTCATGCAAAACAACATTCACTTGCATTAAGAACAACAGCCATACATATATGCAACATAAACAATCAGCAACAAATTACTGTGAGTGACAGAGAAAAGAAAATACATAACTTTTTATAGAAAAATCCATTTGAGGTGAAATTTTGAGAAGTAACACATAACACATACATGAATAACATATAAAAAATTCAGAACAAAATGAAAATTGTAGACAAAGATAAAAGGGTCAGAACATAGAGACAATCAACAATACCGTTTAGCACAAATCAGCAGTGAGTGATAGAGAGAAGAAAATTCATAACTTTTTATAGAAAAATAAAAATAATGTGAAACTTGGAGGAATATCACATAACACATGCATGAATAACATATTAAAAATTCAGAGCAAAACAAAATTCGTAGAGAAAGATATGGCTGTCGGACTGAGGAGATATACAATTTCAGAAAATACCAAAAAATTATATGCTTACCTCAAAACAATTTCTCTTAACCTTCTTTTGAATTCACCCAAAGAAAACACAATATTTCTAACAAATAATAGCAGGGAATTTGAGAGAAAGAAGAAGAAGATGAACAAACTGAAGAGAAAATGAATGAGAGAAAAGGAGAAAGGAGAACTGTTTTTATCTTACAAA